>VWYK01085694.1:33739-46261 GCA_013399775.1 Semnornis frantzii | reverse complement strand
TTCTTCATAAAAAGCCACTAAATTTGTCAGGCAAGATCTGCCCTTGGTGAAGCCATTGCTGGTTACCATCAATCAGTTGCAGATGTCCCTGCTGACTGCAGGAGGGATAGACTGGACCACTTCTGATGGTCCCTTCCAACCCAAAGCAGCCTCTGATCCCATCCTACACAGAGGACAGAGCAGTGCACACAGAATCCTGCCCTTCCCACAGCTGCGAGCGCAGGCAAGCGGCCGAGGAGCAGCAGCTCCTTGTCCTGTGGCCAACCATTGTGCAGAGGAGCATCAAGGGTGGACCTGGCCAGGGGCCAGCAAGTTCCTCTTGCAAATGGAGCAGAGATTTGGTTGCTAGGTCCCAAGTTTATCCGCAAGGCTGTAAGTCTCAGATGCTTGGCCCTGCCCAGAGCCAGAACACATGTTTGTGGGATACACAAACTGCTTGAAATAGAGGCCACAGAGGAGCCATTAGAAATTCAATATTAGCTTTGTAAAATTGCTAATAATTAGCTACAGCTCTTTTCTCCATCACAGCAGCTGGTGACATGAAAGTGATTAAGTTTCTAATGAATAGATTAGGGTTACTGAATATATTAAATAACAAGGTTTTTAATCAACTGTTTATTGATTCCAGCAAGACAGTTCTGAAGGTAAAAAAAAAAAAAACAACCCACTGGGTAGCAGTGGAATTTATTTATGGGCTAGTGTTCTACATCAGAAATAATTAAAAATAGATTATTTTTCACCAAATCTGAAGCTTTTCTCTCTCCCCCCCTCTCTCTCTCTTTGAGGCAGCTCAATATGGATTAAATTAACTGCAAATAATAAATTCAGGGAGAATTGAAAGCTAAGTCCAGAGAAGAGAGGTGCTCGCAGCGTGACAGTCAATCTTTGGTTTCAATTGTTGTGGCAAAAGCAGCCACATATTTATTGTCTGGTTTTAGCCAGGAGAGACAAAGGATTGGACATCCTGGACAAGCAGTTTCTGAGAATCCATCCCTGATGGATCCCTAAGGATCCAATCCCAAAAGCCATTTGGGGATAGGATAGTGTTAACTAAGCAGAAGGCAAAGCTTTCATTGCACAACTCCTTTATGTGGGAAAAAGAAAAACTATTTTCCACCAGTTCCCAACACCACAGGTTCTGCAAGGGTAGCTGGAGTCTGAACCTCAGTGTCACAGCCTGATAGCCTGGGAGTGTGGAGGTCTCATCTGCTTCCAGGGCAGGACACAATGGCATGGTAGGCCTAGGCAGGCCAAATTGGGCTTATACCTCTCCTGGTTTACCCAGGTATGTTTTTCTGCTCTCCCTCCTGCTGTTTTGGGGAGAGCAACCACAGGAAAAGGGACAAAGAGCCTGGAGCCGCTGAGTCTGGGGTCTGTGGCCTGCCCAGCAACTGTGGTAAACAAGGTGCACAGGGTTGCCTTGTGCAAGGCTGTGTTCTGCCCAAAGAAGGGTAAAGCAAGCCTATGGCTTCACCCAATATGGGCAAATCTTGGCTAACTGTCATTGGATTGGCTATCCTGTGTCCAAAGGCCCATTGGTCTCAGGCTGTATTGGATAAAAGGAGATGAGCAGGGAGCACAGAGGCCTTTGCCATTCCAAGGTGTGTCTGTGCCTGCTGCCTCTGATACCTCCACGCATTTGGCCTGCACAGCCGGCGTGACACAGCAAGACATCTGCCTGCACCTGGAAGCCTTCTGCCCAGACGGAAGCCCTGGAGAGAACACAAATCATCCAGAGAGCCAGGAACAGGTCAGAGATCATCTGCCTCCTTTTCCCAGAAGCCTGGGGAGACTCTAAAGTCTCTGACGGCTACCGACAGCAACCCTGCCTTGGGTACTGTCAGATAATAATTCTGTGGGTAAATACCAAAAGCCTCTTGGAATTATTAATTGCCTTCTGCCCTAAGCAGAAAGTAGCTCCTTGTGTCCATCTAGTGAGCAAGCAGTGTACTGGCCACAAAGCCTTCTCTGCCAGTTTAAATCGAGTTCAATTAATGTTTGTATTTAATAGTTATCTCTGGATCCTATTATAGCCTGTACATAGTTTCCATAATGCTGCAAAGAGCTTGTTGATATTATTATTAAATGGTGATGGGGGTGATGCGAGTTCTGAATATTTCATATTAATAAACTGTTAATATTTTTAATTATCGTCTCGCGGTAATTACCCTCCCTCGTTACACACGAGCATGGCACTCATCTGAGCAAAGTCCCATTAAGACACTCACAGTGTGGCATGTCCCCACCCCTGTGACACCCTGTGTGCCTGGAGTGCAGGGCTGAGGGTCCCCACACCCCACAAAGATGCAGGGTAAGGATGAGGTGGGTCTGTAGAGTGCTGAGCAGTGCCACCATTGCTAGGAAAGCTCTTCCCTGCCCCAGAGACATCTGCTCCATCACACATCCCATTAAACAGTGGTTACCTGGATCTTCTCCTTTACTATTCCCATTTCTCAGTACTCTGTGTGCCACTAGGAGCAGGGCAAGGGTGCTCACAGAGCAGTCCTCCTGTCCTAGGAAATTCCTGCAAAGACAAGCAACACCCTAGAGCCCTGACTTCCCTTTCTGGATTAGGACAACAGCCTCACCTTGTACCCTGGTGCCAACAAACCTCCAGAGAGAAACAGAGCTCTCCTGCCTGGGTCCATCCCTCACCCTCCCTGGGTGTCAGCAGTTATGTGCTGATCAGCCAGGGGAAAGACCTCTCTGACCAGCTGGAAAGACCTCTCCAACCACCAACAACATCTTGGTGCCAAGAAGCCATGAAGCTGCCAGTGGCACCTCATGTCCCAGCCCTTGTGGCACACAACTAAGAAGCAATTTCTCTCTGCTCGTGGGAGAACTCTCCAGCACTGCTCATCGATCTCCACAGTCAGCCAGGAGACAAGCAGCACATTTCACATTCTCTTTAGGCAGTTTCCATTTCTGCTCCTGTCAGGTTCAGAGGACCAGGACCTCATCCTTTCATGCAACAAGATCCAGGATGTTCTGTGCTTTTAATTACCCCCAGTGGAAAGCAGCCAAAGGAAAAAGAAGCAACATTTAGGAGCAGTAACTTTTTCCATGGCTCCAAAGGACCAAACAACTTTCTGCCAGTATATCTAGCTACTGAGGGGGCCTATTATTTTATTAAGGGCTATTTGAAGTGCTCCATGACATAAGCAGATCCATAATATATGTGTATAGACACTGCATATGCATACAGAGCCATTTACAGAGCAAATCTTCCCAGCCTTGATAGTTTATCATGCAAAGGACCTTTAGTCTTGCCTTGAACTAAAGCCAAATGCTGCCTGTGCTCCTTAAATCAAGGTAATGCAGAGAAGATGTTTTAAATTGGAGCTCCACTGGAAGCTACATTCCCTGGAAGGTTTTGCTCTCAAACTGGCAGCTGTTTGAAGCTGCTCTGCAGGTTTAGATCACTTCTAAGCAGTGCCTGTAAAAAAGGCCTTGGCGTGCAGAGGGATGTTGAAGTAATCGAGGGGGCAGGAGAAATCAGGTTGTGGTTGTCCATGGTGAGCTGTAGGGTTACCATGGCTGCTGGGCTTCTCACTCCAAAAAGGGCATTGAGTCGCTGGAGTGTGTCTAGAGTAGGGCAATAAAGCTGGTGAAGAGTCTGGAGAACAGGGCTGATGAGGAGTCGTTGAGGGAACTGGGGGTGTTTAGTCTGGAGAGCTGAGGAAAGACTTCATCGCTCTTTACCATGCCCTAAACAGAAGTGGTAGTGAGAAAGGAGTTAGTCTCTTCTCCCTAGTATCAAGGGATAGGAGAAATGGCCTGAAATTGTGCCAGGGGAGGTTTAAATTGGAGATTAGGAAAAGTTTCTTTGCTGCAGGAGTGGTCAGAGATTGGAACAGGCTGCCCAGGGAGGTGATGGAGTCACTGTCCCTGGAGGGGTTCCAGAAATGTGTGGACATGGCACTTTGGGACATGGCTTAATGCT
Source organism: Semnornis frantzii (assembly GCA_013399775.1). NCBI lineage: Eukaryota > Metazoa > Chordata > Aves > Piciformes > Ramphastidae > Semnornis > Semnornis frantzii. Next base: position 42,318 of record VWYK01085694.1, on the reverse strand, counting down.
CTCAGTGGTGTTGGGCTGATGGTTGGACTGGGTGATCGTAGAGGGTTTTTCCATCCTAAACTGTTCTATGATTCTATGAAGGGGTTGGCATGAGGATAGAGCACATAACAGGTTGGATCAGCACAACTCTTACAAGCAGCACCACCATGCCATGTGAGTGCTGCAGTCCTCTCTTTCCTCCTGTTTCATGTCTGTCTCCATTGTTAAGTCATCTTTACCTCAAGAAAGTCATGATACAGAGCAAACAAAAACTGCAACTGCAGACAGTTACCTGCCAAGGCTTTCCTTGCACTAATGTCACAGCTGTGAGGTCAGACATTGAGCTATGATCTGCAGTATTACTATCCCCATACAATACCAACACTGCAGTTACACATCTACACCATGGAAGCTGACAGGTAACCAAATGTTTAGTCCTAGGTAGTCAGATACAAAGATCACCTACAGCTCAAAAGCAATTTGATCAAGTTTTGCCTTGTTTTCATTCTGCTGAGTCTCAACACCTGGCTGAGGGACATCTCAGCATCCATCTGAGCATGAGGAAAACATCTTTGATGTGAGGGTGCTGGAGGCCTGGCACAGGCTGCCCAGAGAGGTTGTGGAGTCTCCTTCTGTGAAGAGATTCCAAATCCACCTGGACATTGTGATCCTGGGGAAGCTGCTGTGGGTGCCCCTGTTTCAGCAGGGGGGTTGCACTGGCTGGTACCCCAGAGGTCCCTTCCATCCACCACCATGCTGAGGTTCTGTCATCTCGAAGAGGGGAGGGACACAGCCAAAGAGCAGCCATGGCCCTGTTGATGTGAACATACTCATAGTGCCTGCATCCTTGGGCCCCACTCAGCCTCCCTTGCTGCAGCTCTGCATCTTGGAGCTCCTCCCAAAGCTGATCTGTGTAAAACCATAGTGCTCTGAGGGATGCAATCAGCTGCTGGACACATCTCTCACTTTGTGTTTGGTGATGCTGCCTCGGTTCAAGCGAAAATCCCACTGCAGGAGAGATCAACTGCAGTGAGAGTTTCCCCTGCTTTATGCATGTCAGATTGCATTATTTTTTGGAGTTTCTCTAGGTTTTTGCTGAGCACATCCTTCCAAGGGGGAAGAATGATAGAATCAACCAGGCTGGAAGAGACCTCCAAGCTCACTCAGCCCAACCTACTACCCCACCCTAGCCAATCAACCAGACCATGGCACTAAGTGCCCCATTCAGGCTCTGCTTCAACACCTCCAGGGATGACAACTCCACCACCTCCCTGGGCAGCCCATTCCAATGCCAATCACTCTCTCTGTGAAGAACAGCTCAATCTTTTGCCCCAGCCAGCTGCCACTTGAGCTCTGGTACCTTGTAAGCAAAGGCAGCTTCTACTTTGATTTTCCAGACGATTAACACCGAAACACCTGACCCCAGACTGGTGGAGACACCTCACAGAGGTGTGAGGGAACCTGACATACTATCAAGCTGGAATCAGATCTTTAAAGCTGTTTGCACTCACCACCACCCAATAGGGACTGGGCTGGGCTGGCTTCTCCTTTAAAGGATAGAATCATAAAATGGCAAGATTGGAAGGGACCTCAAGGATCATCCAGTTCCAACGCTCTGCCATAGGCAGGGACACCTCCCACTAGCACAGCTCACTCAAGGCCTCCTCCAACCTGGCCTTGAACACCTCCAGGGAGGGAGGAGCCACAACCTCCCTGGGCAACCTGTGCCAGTGTCTCACCCCCCTCCCTCCAAACAGCTTCCTCCTCACATCCACTTTCAATCTCCCCTCTGACACTTCAAACCCATTCCCCTTGTCCTGCCATTCCCAGCCCTTGGCAATAGTCCCTCCCCAGCCTTCCAGCAGGCACCCTTCATATCCTGGAAGGCTACTCTAAGGTCTCCATGGAGCCTTCTCTTCTGTAGGCTGCAGAGCCTCAACTCTCTCAGATGATAGAGAGATGTAGATTGACTCTCTCAGATGACTGAGAGATGTAGGGTAGATGACTGCCATATGGTCACACATTCTCCTTAACTTACTTTGTTTCTTTTCCTTATCTGTTAAGTGCAGCTCAGCTCAGTGCACTGTCTCACTGTGTCTAAATGGTGACTTTCCTTAGTATCCCAGTACAAACCAGCAGGGTCCACAGCCACACACTCTCTGCTCATTGGGACGAAGACTTCTTCCCCCTGAGGCTCTAATCCAAGAAAAGATTCCAGGTTCTTATGGCACTAAGAGTTCCAGCAGACTACCCCAGCCCATCCTTGTGTGGATGTTTTGGGAGGAAGGGAGGAAGGTCTGGAGAATGGTCCTGCCTACAGGGACTCTGTTGGATGTGATACTTGAGGATATGGTTTAAGGGTGAGCTTTGTAGAGTAGGGATGGTTGGGCTTGATGATCCTGAGGGTCTTTTCCAACCAGAATGTCTCTGTGATTCTGTGGCTCCCTGTTGGCTCCAGGGCCACCTCTGGTTTCTGCTCCAGCCTCCAGCACACCCAAGGCTGTGGAAGCTGGAGAGGTGATTTTCAGTGTGCTTTCCACACCACAGTCGAAGAGTACTGAGCTAAACTACAGTGTGGAGAGCAAAAAAAACTTCCACAGCAAACAGAACAAACCCCTGAGGAGCAGGCAGCATGTCCTCAGTGTACCAAGGGTGCTACTGGAAGCAAGTCCCAGTTGGCATCGCAAGTGCCAGTTGGCATCAGCAGCATTGTGAACTAAATGAAGGTGCCTTCAAGGCACCCTTTTCTATCACAGCATCAGCCTTTTTTTAATCCTCTCTCAATCCCAGAGGCAAAACAGCTGAACAGCAGCACAGTGAAAGCACCAATGGAAGCAGCATTTCATTCGTAGCTCCCTCCAGAGCCCTGGAAGTTGGTCCTTCTGCTGACAAAATTAAGAATGCTTCCTCAGAGCCACTGCTTCTACTGCTTGCACTTCTCCTGGTGTACAGAGAGCATCACAGGTGGAGACACAAACACAGTTCTACTCTCATTTGTATTTTTCACTTGCTCCTGGGCTGAACTGGCCAGAGGAAAACCAGGCACACAGGCATAATTCAACACATCAGTTGTCCAAGCATAGAAACAGCAGCATGACATTTCATGGGGACAAGAAACAAGGTCAAGGGCTGTGAAAAGAGGAGCCTGGACCCTCCTGTGGTTGCAGCCCAAAGACAGCAGTCCCTTCTCCTCCAAGCCTCACAAGACTGGATAACAAAACCCATGACATTCTCAACTTAAAGCACTTGGGCCACCTCCAGGCTTTCCACCTGAAGCACACTGTGTGGGGGCAACTTGGCCCTTGAGTCATGCTGATCATCTCAAAATGCACCCTGCTTGCTCAGCACTGTGGTTTGAGAGCTGGGAGGCAGCACCCTGGGATGGGGAAAGCCACATACCCCCAGGCACTCCTCTTACCAGCCACTCCTGCAGAAGTCCTCTCTACTCCTTCTTATCACCTGCCAACTCACACCCTAAAGCTTATCTTCTGCTGGAGGGGCTGGTATTCAGAGCAAGCTGGCAGGAGCATTTGGCTGCTTCAGCTAAACAGCCATCTGGGAGAGCTTTGTTTCCAAGAGGTGGCTGGAACACCAGGAGAGGTATGTAGGGAACCACACACCCAAGCCTGGAAGGAGTCCCCAGTATGTTCCTGCAAGATCCAGCCAGGCTGGAAGCTGACTACACCTCCCTGCTAAGTCCCTAGCTGCTGTGTGTGTTGCAGCAGAGGACATGATGTGCACCTTGACATGAAAGCACAGGAGCTGTGGACTCAGTACCTGAGGTTGTGGAGTCACTGCTGGAAGCCACTGAGCTTCCAGTTGAGCACAGCAGGACCAGGTTGGATGGGAAAGTTGTGCCATGAAAGCTCTCTCCAACTCCTTAGCTCCCCTTTCTTTTCTTTCACCACTCCAATTTGATGAGTCCCTAGAAAGAGGAAGCACAAAGATGAATGAAGAAGCAAATACTTTGAGGGAATCATAGAATCATAGAATGGTAAGGTTGGAAGGGATCTCACGGATCCCCCAGTTCCAACCCCCTGCCATAGGCAGGGACACCTCCCACTAGCACAGGGCACTCAAGGCCTCCTCCAACCTGGCCTTGAACACCTCCAGGGAGGGAGCAGACACAACCTCCCTGGGCAACCTGTGCCAGGGTCTCACCACCCTCACTGCAAACAACTTACTCCTAACATCCACTTTCAATCTCCCCTCTGACACTTCAAACCCATTGCCCCTTGTCCTGCCATTCCAAGCCCTTGTCAATAGTCCCTCCCCAGCCTTCCTGTAGCCCCCTTCAGATCCTGGAAGGCTACTCTAAGGTCTCCTGGAAGCCTTCTCTTCTGCACGCTGCAGAGCCCCAAAGGAGACACTGAAGGAGAGGTTGCATGGCAGAAATACCACAAAGACCAAATCTATCCTGGGCACTTTCACCATCTGGAGCAGCATTCACTCAAGTACATTCCTTGCAGGGCATTATCCCATCACCTTCAAGCTCAAGTTACAATTTAGAATGCTGAAACTGCAGGAAAATAGAGTGCTAAAGCTCTTCAGAGAAGAGAAGCATCAGAGGGTCACCTTAGGATAGCCTCCTGCTCTGCTTTTTCCTCCCCCCTGCAGTAATTCCAAGGTACCAGGCATGCATCCACAGGCACATCCCACCACCAATCCAGCCAGCTGCCCCTCCTTGCTGCAAGCAGATGTGATTGCACAGAGCCAAGGAGGGATGCTCCAGGCTGCCCTTATCACACTTCATCTGCAAGGATTCCAGAGAGCCTCTGGGAATTGGAGATTCGCTGGCATTTCCCATCTCACATTTCCTACTGGAAACCCCTCCAGCTGGTGAGATGCTGTAATAGGGACCATTTAGAGAGCTAATGAAATCCATATGTGATTGTCAGGAAGATAATTGACACATTAGAACTCAGAGATTTGCATGTTGGCCTTTTGCAGTTAGCTCTTGTGGCAGCTGCAGGCATGGCAAACAGGTAGCATTACACAGCACTGCCTGCATGCCATTATTTCCTCCCCAGATTTAAAGTTCTACCTGCCTAAAAAGCTGGCTTAATGTGACACACAGGAGGCCTTTCTCTTCTTCCTTTGCTGGTATTGCTCTGTTGGTTTGTGTCTTCCTTTCTGGAAGAATTCCATTAGGGAAATGGTTCCGCTGGGCACGCTACCAAGACACTGTGCAGCTACATGGAGTTACACTGCAGTGGGGCTGGACAGGCAGACTGGTACACAAACCCAACTGCCCATCACTGACCACAGAATCATAGAACTGTCAGGGCTGGAAGAGGTCTTTGAGGTCATCAAGTCCAAGCACTCACACAGAGCTCACAATCAAACCCACAACTGCTAAGCCACTACCGCTAAACCATGTCCCTCAGCACCACATCCACACAGCTTTTAAACACACCCAGGGATGCTGGCTCCACCACCTCCCTGGGCAGCCTGCTCCAATGCTTCATAAACCTTTCTGTGAAGAAATTTTTCCTAGTATCCAACCTGACCCTCCTCTGGCACAATCTGGGAGTTGTAGAGGACAGTGAGGTCTCCTCTCAGCCCTCTCTTATGAAGGCTAAACAGCTCCCAGCCACTCCTCCTAAGCCTTGTGTCTGAGGCCCTTCACCAGCTTGGCTGCTCATCTTTGGACACACTCCAGCACCTCCATGTCCTCCTGGGAGTGAGGGGCCCAAAAGTGAACACAGATCATTAACTGACTCAGGTGACATCCTTGCCCCACCTGCTGTTTGGTTAGCCTTGGGTAAAGAGCACAGAGCTGCACCTCAAACTCTTAACATTTATAACGTTGGGTAGAGTCAGAGTCCCTTCCAACCTTATCATTTCCACCTGCAACTTCAAGTTTTGACTCTCCTAAACAGGATCACCTGCCAAACTGGTCATTTCACCAGACACTTTACCCATGGAGGACTCCTTTGGTGACCTTGCCCCACCAGGAAACCCAACTGATTGTTCACATCCTCTGGCCAGGTGCAATGCCCAGACAAGCCCTCAGCTCCTAGCATAACTCCATGCAAAAAGCCTTTGATGAGAAATCCTGACTAAAGATTCTTGGAAATCCAATCTGCAGTCTGGATTGAGCTCCTGGTGGGAAATGGTCCAAAAAAAAAAAGCAAATTCTAGACCATTATCTAAAGCATGTTTTCCACAGGTCAAGCATATCCCTTGGTAGAGAGGAAGCCAAACCTACCACATGGATCTTTACATCCCAGGCTTTAGATTTGGGACAAGGTGTGACTTTAAAAGGAGAATCCTCTGGCTTGTTGCAGAAGCTCCCTGATGTATCCAGACAACCACAACACATTTGGGCTGGGATGTCATCTGGAACTCGTTAGAAAGCCCAGACTTACCCATGGGGTTTGCTGCACTTCCCACCCGACATGGGAACAGCCTGTTCCTGCTTGTGGGGCTGCTTCTGTTCCTCACACACCAGCCAGAGACAGGAGAGACAGACCAAGTGTCTCCGTGCTGTGAGCTGCTTTTTCCTCCTGCCCTTTAAAATAATTCCCAGTTCCCAGTTTCCAAGGCAATAATTCCTCCCATTCCCATTTTGCCAGGAGCATCCTTCCCGTTGGTGCGGGACAACGCTCCATGAGCCACCAAAGCACAGTCCCCTGGGATTTGGGAAGTTGCAGAGCTCCTGCTTGGGGCTCAAAACCAACTGGAATGTTGAGGAGTTTGGGTTTTCCAGGTCTTTTCATCATCTTTTTTTTTTAATTTAAACAGAATTTGCCAGGCATACGACACAGAACTAGCACAGAATATAAAGTTTTGCCCTTTTCTAACTCATTTCATAAACAAAAGAGGATCCAAAGTTTTCCTGAGCCACCTCAAGGAGCCTCTGGAGTGTCTCATATGTTCAGACTTTGCCTCCTGTCTACATTTTATGCATTCTTCCAACAAAAATAAATCCTCAACTCCCTATTCCTTCTCTTTCTTGCTTTCAGGGAGATTTTTTTGCAGGCATTGAGTGGCTTCAAACAAAACACAAAGAGCCCAGGGCTCCATTGCAGAGCTCATGCAGTCACTTCCTCTACTGAAAAGCAAAATAAAACATCACTAAGAACATTTCTGATTTACACTCACCTTCTGCTAACTAAAGAAGACTCGAAGATACCACCCTGCTGCATATTGACAGACTGAGAGGGTTGGGGGTCTTCTCAGCCTGGAGAAGAGAAGACTCCAGGAAGACCTTCTTGGGGTCTTTCAGTACTTAAAGGTGCTGATCAGAAAGCTGGGGACAGGCTGGGGAGCTTGGCCTGTTGGGACAGGACAAGAGATGATGGTTTGAAACTAAAAGAGGAAAGTTGAGACTGGAGAGAAGGAAGAAATGTTTTAGATTGAGGGTAGTGAAACACCAGCCCAGGCTGCCCAAAGAGGTGGGAGATTGCACATTCCTGGAACCATTCCACCTCAGGTTGGTTGGGGCTGCGTGCAACCTGCTCTAGTTGCAGATGTCCCTGCTGGCTGCAGGAGGGTTGGGCTGGATGGCTCTTAAAAGTCCCTTCCAACCCATTCTAGGATTCTACATTCTGAATACTTCTGATTTGATCACACATCTCAAAGGCAAAGCAGCAGCAGGTAATGCTCTGCTAATGAGCAGAAGATCTCCCAGTCCAGCACTGCAGAAGGAAAGTCTGACAGAGCAGGAACATCTGGATGTAGCCAGAGCAGTTTGTGCATATTTACTGAGCAAGTCTGTTCAAGCTTGGAAATTGCTTCCAAGCAGTTTCATGTTCTTAATGTGGTGTCAAGAGCAAAGGAAGAGCACTCAAAGCATCTAATGACCAACTTAAAGCCTTGCTAGGAGGAGTCACACGATGGAGGGAGAAAGCAAACTGCTCTCTGTGATTTCAGCCAAGCAGAAAACACCTCCAAAGAACTTTCTGCAAAGGGATGGGTGAGTGATCAGCTTGAAAACAGAGACAACTAATGCCCAGAAAACAGAGGGCAAATGAAAGGGAGCCAAGGGATGGTTTTAAGAGTTCATCATTACTCAAGCTAACACAGAATCCCAGCATGATGGAATCACAGAATCACACAGAATCACAGAATGTCAGGGGCTGGGAGGGACCTCCAAAGCTCATCCAGTCCAACCCCCCTGCCAGAGCAGGATCACCTGTACCAAATCACACAGGGACGTGTCCAGGCAGGTTTTTAATATCTCCAGAGAGGGAGATGGAGTTTGGAAGGAACCTGTGGAGCCCATCTAGTTCAGCCCCCCATGCCAGAGCAGGTTCACTTCAAGCAGGTTGCACAGGATGGTGTCCAGGTGGGTTTGGAATGACTCCAGAGATGGAGACTCCACAACCTCTCTGGGCAGCCTGTTCCAGTGCTCTACAACCCTGAAAACTCCTCCTCACATTTAGATGAAACTTCCTATGTTCAAGTTTGAATCATAGAATCAACCAGGTTGGAAGAGACCTCCAAGCTCATCCAGCCCAACCTAGCACCCAGCCCCAGCCAATCAACCAGACCATGGCACTAAGTGCCCCATCCAGGCTTTGCTTGAACACCTCCAGAGATGGCAACTCCACCACCTTCCTGGGCAGCCCATTCCAATGCCAATCACTCTCTCT
>VWYK01085694.1:11366-22118 GCA_013399775.1 Semnornis frantzii | reverse complement strand
GCAGCCATCAAGCCACTTCTTTATCCATCAAACCCATGCTTCACCATCTTGGAGATCAGGATGCTGTGGGGGGGATGTGTGGGGGGCATTTCTACAGCATCTCTCAAACAGCAAGTGACAGGATGAGAGGAAACAGCCTCAGGTTGCACCAGGTGAAGTTGAGGTTGGACATGAGGAACAACTTCTTCCCCAAAAGGGTTGTCAAGCCCTGGGACAGGCCACCCAGGGAAGTAGAGAAGTCACCATGTAGAAGCCCTGTAGATGTGGTGCTGAAGGACATGGTTCAGCAGCAGGCTTGGCAGCATTGGGTTGATGCTTGGACTTGATCTTAAAGATCTTTCCCAGCCTGAAGTATTCTATGAGTCCACCTGCAGCATGGCAGGAGTTACCCTCCCAGATACATGCAGGCTCAAAAGTGACTTTCATCTCTTGTCCTCCATTAGGAAGTGGCACCACATTAACTTAATTGCAAGCTGATAAACCTCCTGGTGTGAATATAGTTATAAAATGTTTATTTTTAGGTGTTTTATATCACTGCAGGTACCCCTTAATGGAAAATATATTAAAAAAAAAGAAGCTGTACCAGTGTGAGCCTAGTGCAATTATGCCAGCACAGTTCTGAAGGTGCAGTTAGACAAAGTCCCCAATTTTATCCTGTGTGACCATAGCAAATATTAGCCAGACTTAATCAGATGAGCAATGAAGAAGGAGAGAAGAAGCACAGCTCAATTTAAGGCTATTTACTTACCACTAGAAAAGCAGTTAGGAAACATTTTTTTTTTTTTTGCCTTCCCAGAAGAGTTTGAGATTCCTCACACAAAATCAGATGAAAAGTTAGTCTCAAGAACCTTCAGGTGCTGAAAGACAGGAAGGAGAAGGGAAATTTTGTGGGATGAATTAAAAAAAAAATTAAAAATCAGGAGGGTGCTTTGGTTTGGTTTTATCTTCACAGGGTTGGTCTGTTTGTTTCTAGATGCCACTGTCAGATTAAAAGAAATTTGGGGTTGGCTGTTGCAGGAAATGTTGACTCAGGGCATTCAGGAAACTAAGCAGAGGAGGAAAATCCTTGCAAGGTTAAATCCCAGTTAAAAGTTAGGAAACTAGGAGTGGTCAGGTCTTGCAAGGGAGCAAGGTCAGCATGGGAGCCCTGGAGAGATCTGTGCCATTAAAAATGCGTGCTCATAAGTGACCTGGAAAAGGGCATGAGCAGTGAGGTGGGAAAGTTTGCTGACAACACTAATTCTGAGAGCATCCTGATGAACTGCAAAACAATTTTATGATACAGTGACAGGTAATAAAGTGGCAGATGAAATTCGATGCAGATAAATGTAAAAGGGACTCACCCAGGAAGGAAAAAAAAAACCAATTCAATCCAAACTTCCTAGATAAAATGATGGGCTCTGAGCTGACCATAACCACCCAGGAACAAGACCTTGGTGTTGTCACAGAGGAAGCTGTCATTGGTGGCAGCAATTAAAAACCAAAATCCATTCTCACAAGTTAGAAGAACAAGCCAGAGAGCACCACTAGGCCCTTGTATGAATCTGTGCCTCCCCTACAGCCCAATCACCACTTACAGTTGATGCTCCCTCTACTCCAGAAGGATGCTGTGGCATCACAAAAGGCAATAAGGCTGGTGAGAGGAAACTCCAGCTCCCACACACAAGGTTGAGCAAGGTAGGACTCTCCAGCCTAGGAAAGATTTGATTGTTAGAAAGAAAGGATGAGAGTCTATGAAACCACAAGTGCCATGTAGAGGTGGATGCTGTTCAATCTCTCTTCCAATGCAAGAATTCAGAAAGGCAATCAAATGATGCTCTTAGGAGCCAGGCTTCAATCCAGCAAAATATGTTTAGAGTAGAGAGTGATCTGTTACCTTTCACTGTCACAGAGGTTGTGCATGGTTGAGGTTTAGCTCTGGTTCAAGAGAAAATGAGACAAGCACAATAAAGAAAAGTCCACCAAAAGGATACAAAAAAAAAAACCCCAAAACCCCACATTTATCACAGAACAGCTCCTGAATTGAAAACAAATTGAAAAATTGAAAACTGAAATTGAAAACAATTTTCAGTGCTGGAAGTTCACAGAATCACAGAATTAACCAGGATGGAAAGGACCTTTGAGATCATCAAGTCCAACCTATCACCCAACACCTTTTAATTAACTAAACCATGGCACTAAGTGCCTCATCCAGTCTCCTTTTAAACACCTCCAGGGATGGGGACTCCACCACCTCTGTGGGCAGCCCAATCCAATGGCCAAAGCTGTTATGAAATTCTGCCCTGGTTTGGCTCTTCCTGATACCTGCACTTTAAGAGCCTTTGCTGGAGACTGTTACTGAACAGAATGAAGCCTGCCTGTGGCCATCACCTATCCCAGCTTGGCCATTCTCAGCTTCTCTTCCCCTACTTTGAAATTTGTTATTGCAAACTAAGAATCATAGAATGGGAAGGTTGGAAGGGACCTCAAAGATCATCCAGTTCCAACCCCCTGCCATAGGCAGGGACACCTCCCACTAGCACAGCTCACTCAAGGCATCCTCCAACCTGGCCTTCAACACCTCCAGGGANCACTAGCACAGCTCACTCAAGGCACCCCCCACCCTGGCCTTCAACACCTCCAGGGAGGGAGCAGCCACAACCTCCCTGGGCAACCTGTGCCAGTGTCTCACCACTCTCACTGCAAACAACTTCCTCCTAACATCCACTTTCAATCTCCCCTCTGTCAGTTTAAACCCATAGAAAATTGTATAAATTTAAAATTAAATTAAATTAAATTAAATTAAATTTAAAATTAAATTGTTTAAAATTGTGAACATTTAAATCCAAGAGAATTGTCCAAAAGTGCTCTCTCACACAGCTTTGCTCTCAAACAGAACAAGAGAGGAAAAAGGTTTCAGTGGAAACCCTCTGCAATGCAGTGTCAGCCTGCCTGGAGCCACCCAGCAAGGGACCCACTTCTAGCAGCCCTGTGATCTTCCACTGCCTCTCTATTGCCACATCATGGGATGGGATAAGCTCCCATTCTATTTAGGCAGGACTTAAATCCAGGACCAGGAGGCAAAGCCCAACCCCTTGCACCGTTTCTTTCATTTTTTTAACCAACTATGGAGCAGACAATAATTTCCCAAGTATTAAGATATCCACAGTATTTGAAACTTCATGGCAAAGATTGGCCTAACAGATCTATAAGCACCAACACTGTCTCAGTTCTCACTGCATCAAGTTCTGACCTTGACATCCAATCCAAGTGGTGATGAAGAACCAGCCCTGAGGAGCCACTACTGAGCAGCAGAGAATGAGACCTGAAGGCTCCCTATGGCAACAAGTGAAAGCCCTCTCTGGTCCTTCCCTTCCTTCCAACATTTTTTCCTTAGTGTGATTTTCCTTCTCATTTACCTCAATCAATCAATTCTCATTCCCAGACCAAAGCCAATTCCTTTGGGATTCATTACAGTTGTCATTATTTTCACAGGACTGCAGCCACGCTGAGTGCTAAGTTAATTAACCAGCACCTTCCACTTCCCCTGGCTGGAGCAGATTGGAACAATCCACCCTTGTTTAAGTCCATCTTCACCCCTGCATTAGCCAGCTTGCTCTGGGGAGACCCAGCCAGTCTAACAGGTAATGAATATGGACCCTGAACAGTCTTTGCTGTGGCATTCCTAGAATCTAAGATCCTACATCAAGGGTGTGCTGGCACTGGGTGTCTGTAGATAAAGGCTTTGGGGTCTAAACTGGAGCCTCTGACAGCACCAGCACAGGATGGGGAGCAAGGTGGGTGGGATCTCAAGTGCTTATGAAGGACACATCAGGAGCTCTGGAGTCCCCAGCACAAGAGGGACATGGATCTGTTTGAGAGGATCCAGATGATGCCACAAAGATGATTCCATGACTGGAGCACCTCTCCTACAAAGACAGGCTGAAGGAGTTGGGTCTGCTCAGTCTTGAGAAGGCTCCGGGGAGACCTTAAAGAGGTCTGCTAGTACCTGAAGGGAGCTACAGGAGAGCTGGGAGGGACTTTTCACAGGTTCACAGGATGTTAGGGGTTGGAAGGGACCCAAAGAGTCCAACCCTCCCCAGCCAGAGCAGGACCATACAAAGCCTGTGGTGACAGGACAAGGGACAATGATTTTAAACCAGAGCAGGGTAGGCTTAGATTGGACACTAGGGAGAAGTTCTTTACTATGGGGGTAGTGAGAAACTGGAACAGGTCACCCAAAGAAGTTGTGGACACCTCATCCCTGGAAGTGTTCAAGACCAGGCTGGATGAGGCTTTGGTCTCTAGGGGCAGGTGCCTCTGCCCATGGGAAGGGGTTGGAGCTGAGTGATCTTTAAGGTCCCTTCCAACTCAAACCATTCTGTGGTTCTTTGACATTCTTCTCCTGCAGATTGTGATCGAACTGTATAACCAGAACAGGAGGTTGGGACCTTTCCATCTCTGTTTTAGTTTGTTTTACCCCTTTAGGAATGAGCAAGAGAAGTGTCTGATCTGCACAAGCAGTTCCATGATGGAAAGCAAAGTCTTTGTAGGTCAGCCCTGAGGTTGGACAATGGACCCTGTTGAAATAGCAGCAACTGGATCTCTGATCATCACTGAAGGAACTTTTTTCCTGTATCAAAACCTGCCATCTGTCTGAGGTTCAGTAGGCCCAAAGGTCCTTCTCTAACTCTTCTGGCTTCCTGCACTGCACAAAGTTTAGCCCTGGGCCAAGCTCTGCTATAATCCACATCTCATCACTGCAATGACCTTAATTCAGGCATCCTGTTAGCCACATGTGTCAGCTCTCTGCTCCAATAAGAGTATTTCTGATCATTGCCAGTAGCCTGTATCTACAGCCAAGAAAATGCTTCCAGCAGCATCTCCAGCAAGCAGGTCTGGTCCACTGTGGTTCTGTGTAGCAGCTGTTGATAGAATAAGGGACAGTTAGTTTAGGGCTGGGAGAGACCAGAGTGGTACTGCAGAACTCATCAGAAGTGACCATCTTGGACATAGTTATGAGCATTGCAGCTCAGTTTTAGGGAAGACATCTCATCTCCACAGTTTTCTTACACTAATGAGTGTAGGGATCACAGAATCACACAACCTTAAAGGTTGGAAGGGACCTCCAGAGATCATCCAGTCCAATCCCCCTGCCAAAGCAGGATCCCTTAGATGAGTTTGCACAGGAATGCATCCAAATGGGTTTGGAAAGTCTCCAGAGGAGAATCCACAACCTCTCTGGGCAGCCTGCTCTAGGGCTCTGTCACCCTCACTCTAAAGAAGTTTCTCTTCACATTGAGGCGAAGCCTTCTCTGTTCCAGTTTGTAGCTGTTGCTCCTTGGCTTATTGCAGCATAGCACTGAAAAGAGATTGGCCTCATCCACTTGACACCCATCCCTCAGGTATTTGTACACACTGATGAGACTTCTCCAGACTAAATAGCCCCAGGGCTCTCAGTCTCTCTCTACAGGGAAGATGCTCAAGTCCCCCACTCATCCTCGTGGCTCTCTGCTGGACTCTCTCTCCAGAGACAGGTCCCTGTCTCTCCTAATGAGAAGTTGTGGATGGATGGGAAGTTGTGGATGGATGAGAAGTTGTGGATGGATGAGAAGTTGTGGATTCCTCATTCCTGGAATTATTCAGGGCTAGGTTGGATGAGGCCTTGGGCAATCTGGTCTAGTGGAAAGTGTCCCTATCTATGGCACCCCCATGGGGAGCTGGTACTGGATGATCTTTAAGGACCTTTCCAATCCAAACTGTTCTATGATTCTGTGGTTACTCTTAGAAACAGCCCCAAGTATCTGCAGCCTAAAGGAACAGAAGACTTGAAGACATCTTTATGTGCTACTGGAGGCAGCAGCAGACATCCTCTGTCCCTACACAAGGCCATCTCATATGCTGACACTGCTCTTTCTGCTTCCTTGCAGCGAAGGTGCAGGGCACATCAGGGCATTCCTCCTCAGATCTGAAAGCAGATCTTCCAGGGCTGCTGTCTCTCTCTCCTAGGAATAGATTCCTGACCTGACCTTACCTTCCCTTATGGCAGAGACCACCTCTGTGAAATAAAATATTACTTTTGAAGTTGTGTTTTTATGATCTATGAAGTCACCCAGACCTCTTGGGTAAATAAATTCTGGATATGGAGCTGACCTCTTAGCTTTTAGCCTATCAGGAAAGCCTTTAAGGTTTTCATTAAGCTTAAATAACACCAAAAAAAAAAGATCTGTTTTCTAATTTTATTTTTTTTTTAACAAAATCCCAAGGAGGGAAAGCTTCATGACAAATTTTACTTCATATATCAAGTGGAGATGTGAGTTCAGTCAGTGCAATACCTTAGTTGCAGAAGGCCAGAGGCAGGCAGTGCTATTCACACAAGCCTTTTGTAACATGTTTTCCTCATGCTGTGTTGCCTCTGAAATACTCAGAGGCTGGTCTCAAAGCTGATTCCAACTGATTTCAGTCACCAAGTGAGGGATTGTAGCAGTTCAAGACTCTGCTTTGGTTCTAAATTACAAACAAGACAGAGGAACTTTCTGGACATTCTTTTGAGTATAGAATGGATGAGCAAGGCATTGGTTGTAAAAGCAAAATAATGACAAAGTCTCTATCATTCATTGCTTTGCTGCTATAAAAAGTCAATACAGAAACAATTTCTCACTCTTTGTTCCCTTTGCCTTCTGCCTTCCACCTCCTCCACTGCTCCTCTGTGCATGGCTAAATACTAACCTTGACTGACAACATAACAGGAGAGATCATGGAATCATAGAATGGTAAGGTTGGAAGGGACCTCAAGGATCAGCCAGTTCCAGCCCCCTGCCATAGGCAGGGACACCTCCCACTAGCACAGCTCACTCAAGGCCTCCTCCAACCTGGCCTTCAACACCTCCAGGGAGGGAGCAGCCACAACCTCCCTGGGCAACCTGTGCCAGTGTCTCACCACCCTCACTCCAAACAACTTCCTCCTAACATCCACTTTCAATCTCCCCTCTGACACTTCAAACCCATTCCCCTTGTCCTGGCATTGCAAGACCTTGTCAATAGTCCCTCCTCAGCCTTCCTTTAGCCCCCTTCAGATCCTGGAAGGCTACTCTAAGGTCTCCTGGAAGCCTTCTCTTCTGCAGGCTGCAGAGCCCCAACTCTCTCAGCCTGTCCTCACAGCAGAGCTATCTATTTTTAAAATATTTTTAATATATATTTTTATATATAGATTTTATATCTATTTTAAAAATCACATATGAATACTAGAGGAGAGATCAAACTTTGACATAACTTAGCTTTAATTTCTCAGGGAGCAGGAGGCACAATCCAGTCCCAGAGAGACAGGACACAAAACTGTACTTGTGTGACTGGTCCAACCTCACCCACTGGTGGCAGGAGGTTTTCAAGGAAGATCTGAGTACAGTGAGAAATGTAGTGACAGGCAAGACCAGAAACAGCACAGCATGATCGAGGGACAAAAACTCCAACCACACTCTCCACACCAATTTCTAGCACCTCTTCCCTACCTCCAGAAACTGCATAGCATTCCTTGGAAAGGAAACACCCAGTTGCTGCCTATTACAACCCAACATATCTGTCTGCTCCACAGAAACGTGGTTAAATACCTGACTGGTGCAAATCATAACTTCCCTGAAGTCAGCACCAATTTGCCACTGCCCAGCTGTAAGTGAACTGAGCTGTGTGTTGCTGTGGTTGGATTATGGTAGGTCTTGTCCCTATGCTCCTCAAGAACTTTGTCATTCAAAAACATCAACGTGAACAGAAAGTCTCCTGTTGACTTCCCTTGCACTTGAATCAGCCTCCACATCTCCACCTCTGGTGGAAAGAGGTGAGGAGTGAATCCTTTCCCCTTCCTGTAGGAGCCTTTGGTTCACATTAACGATCAACACCATGGATGATCAAGCTCAAGATGAGGCTGCAGTGTGAGTGCAGCCCAGACAGCAACTGTGTGCTGGGCTGCAGCAAGGGCAGTGTGGGCAGCACGGAGAGGGAGGTGATTCTGCCCCTTTGCTCTGCTCTCCTCAGACCCCACCTGCAGTCCTGTGTGCAGTTCTGGAGCCCCCAGTACAGGAAGGACATGGAGCTGTTGGAGCCAGACCAGAGGAGGCCAGCAAGATGCTGAGAGGGCTGCAGCAGCTCTGCTGTGAGGACAGGCTGAGAGAGTTGGAACTCTGCAGCCTGCAGAAGAGAAGGCTTCCAGGAGACCTTAGAGTAGCCTTGCAGGATCTGAAGGGGGCTCCAGGAAGGCTGGGGAGGGACTATTGACAAGGGCTTGGAATGACAGGACAAGGGGCAATGGGTTTGAAGTGTCAGAGGGGAGATTGAAAGTGGATGTTAGGAGGAAGTTGTCTGGAGTGAGGGTGGTGAGACACTGGCACAGGTTGCTCAGGGAGGTTGTGGCTGCTCCCTCCCTGGAGGTGTTCAAGGCCAGGTTGGAGGAGGCCTTGAGTGAGCTGTGCTAGTGGGAGGTGTCCCTGCCTATGGCAGGGGGTTGGAACTGGATGACCTTTGAGGTCCCTTCCAACCTTACCATTCTATGATTCTATGATCACAAAGGAGTGATTCACAGGGAAAGATAAAGGAGCAGTAACAGTTCTCCTGCAACAAAGGCTTTGCTAGAATGGAGTGAGGAGATCTCAGGATCATCTGTAACACACCCAAGATCCATCCATCTTCCAGTAAGCAACACACCCTTATGCCAGCTGGTTTGTGTAAAGCCTCTCCTATTGCCCTCCAGCCATTCCTCCAGCTCTTGGTGTGACACTTTCACAGCTTGCTCAGCTCACTTCCCCTTGTAAGAAGGGGTTTTGATGAAGTGGAGCAATGGTAAGCACATGGACTTAGCTCACCCTCACCCAGGTCATCTGCTCCAGGCGCTCCTAAGGACCCAGCAGTTCGGAGTAACAGCTCACACCCGGGATGAGTGCACCTTGCTGCCTGCATCACTTTGTTTGCTTTCACCTTTTTTTTTTTTTTTTTTTTTTTTTTTTTTTTTTTTTAGGGGCCCGNTTTTTTTTTTTTTAAGGAGCCCTTTGGTAGTCAATTTTCCTCCTCTTTTCATTTGTTGACTCAGCTGCACTCACAGCCTGAGGTGATGGATCTGGCATGGCAGGGTCCCCACTTGTGCAGTTCAGTTGCTGGGATCTCTGTGGCTTTGAGGGTCTTCAGTTCATAGATTCTGGTTTAAGCAGAGAAAACAAACAAAAAAAGTCTCCCCAGACTGCTGGCCAAAAACATCTCAGCCATATAGTTTTTTTGCCTTGTTTGGGATGCTCACTTTTCCCACACCCATCTATCCCTTAAGGTATCAAAGAAGGAGAGCCAGGAGGTGGTTGGGAGCTTAACCAGTGCAAGTAATGTGCAGCTGGGGGGAGTTACTAAGATTAAAGGACAATTTGCTGCTAGTGAACAGGTAACCTGCTGTCATCTGTCTCATCACAGAATCATAGAATGGTAAGGTTGGAAGAGACCTCAAAGATCATCACAGAGTGCACCTCACTGCACTCTGTCCTTCACAACAACAGCTGGGAACTCACCCCCAGGAGTGCTGTGCAGAGCCTCACTACACCACAAAGACCCTAATTGTGTCTGCACAGGAAATTACTCCACCAGTTGAGGGCCAGGAGATACCCACCCCAACACAGGACAGGCCTGAGCCAGGAGCAGACATCATTTCCACATCTAGCCAAGTGAAAGGATGTGGAGAGAGGATGGGGGAGAGCTGATTCCCAGAAAAGCATTGATGGAAGTGAAATGAGTTTGGAAAACTCCAACCCTTCCTGTCAGAAAGGAACTTTTGCCAAAAAAACTGTGTTGAGTCCACGAAGGAAAAGAATGATTACAAAAAGCAGCTTTTGCAAGAGCAAGCTAACATCTCAGCAAAACTTCAGTGCAGCACAGCCAACCTTCTACTGAGCAGCACTTCTAATGGACAGTTCTCATTCAGCCCTGTCTGAGCATTTCAAACCTCTGACAGAACACATTACAAGAGCAGTGGCTGCATCAAACTAACTTTCCTCCTCCTCTTCCCCAGCACCAACAGAACCAGCACAAAACAAACCACCAGCCCTCACCTCATCCCCTGGGCTTGTCAGTTAGCTCTGAGGAGCAGTCACTGTGGCTTCAATCTTCATCATCTGTGAACTAGTCTGTGAGTTTTTGTGAGCCAGTCCATGACTTCATTACTCAAAGCTGCTGACCCCAGAGCTGGAATGAATCATTTTCATCCTGTGGACCTCTCACTCCAGCCCATTTGCTCCTCATCACCCACTGTGAGACCACTTATACAAGTGCATGATATAATTTCAAGGAATCAGAGAATCATTTTGGTTAGAAATTCCCTTTGAGATCATCAAGTCCCACCATGACCTAACTCAACCAAGTCTGGTGCTAAACTTTGTCCCTCCGCACCACACCTCTGTGTTTAAACACCTCCAGGGATGAGGATTCAACCACCTCCCTGGGAAGCCTGTGTCAGTTTTTGAGAATCCTTTCCATGAAGAAGTTCCTTGCAATGACCAACCTAAACCTCCTCTGGTGCAACTTGAGGCTATTTCCTCTGGTTGAATCATTTGTTACTAGGAAGAAGAGACCAACTCCCATCTGGCTCCATCCTCCTTTAGTAGGGAGGAGAAGGTCTCCCTTCAGGGGGGTAACAGAATTCCTAAAGAAAGAAAGGAAGAATCAGTCCTGCTGATGGTGCAGAATCACAGAACCATAGAATGGTAAGGTTGGAAGGGACCTCAAGGATCAGCCAGTTCCAACCCCCTG
>VWYK01085694.1:0-11246 GCA_013399775.1 Semnornis frantzii | reverse complement strand
AAGGCTACTCCAAGGTTTCCTGGAAGCCTTCTCTTCTGCAGGCTGCAGAGCCCCAACTCTCTCAGCCTGTCCTCAGAGTAGAGCTGCTGCAGCCCTCTGAGCATCTTGGTGGCCTCCTCTGGACCTGCTCCAACACTTCCATGTCCTTCCTGTGCTGGGGGCTCCAGAACTGCACACAGGACTCCAGAAGCACTCTTGTCCTTTCAGAGGACAAGAAGGGAGAACACCCAAACAAAAGATACAAGTAGGGAAGCATTTTAAGGCTGCTTGATTTGCCACATTAATTAGGAGGATCAGCTCTAAGCAAGACAACTGACGCCACTAGGGAGAGAGATGCAGACATGGGCACTGCCAGTGCCAGCAAGAAATTCACTTAAAGGCACCCAAAAGAACATCTGCAGAGCCCAGGGTATCCAACAGAGGTGAATGGACTCCAACACTATGATAACAACCCACAAATGCAGCTTAGATGATTACCCACAGGTTATCACCCAAGACATGGCCATTAGCCAGGATGTTTAACAAGTGTTTATCTCCCTGCTGCAACCCAAAGAGCATCCTTTGGGCTCCCCCCAGGGCAAGGAGCACACATTCCACACCATCAATGGTTGTCTCCTTCAGCATCTTCTGTCCTTGGAAAGGTTCATCTTTGGTAGCTGTCAGGTAGTGAAAGCTCTATCCCCATCCACCTGGAAACACTCACAGCTGGAAGGTTGCCATTAAAGCATCATTCCTCAGGTCCTGCAGCAGAGCTGGAGGGAAGCTGGGCCAGAAAGTGGACTGTAACTCATGGGCAGGATGAGTCATTTGAGATGAAAGCAGCAGTCAATATTTGACAAATTAACCTTCTCAGAGAGAAGTAAGTTTCTAATACACCTGCTCCAGAGGAGAGTGTCAAGATTTAAATAGGCACCAGATTTGCATAATACCCTTAAGATAAGCAGCACTACTCCAAAGCCCTGCAATGCTTGAAGGATTTATTTCATGTCTCAGACATTTCTGTATTCCAGAAGAGGCCATTCATCATTGTGCCAATACTTCAGAGAATTCACTGAAAGCTCCAACAGCTCTAGATTATCAGGGAATTAGATATTTTTCCCCACTGAATAATCATTCCCAGAAGCCTGCTAAGGGGAAAAAGGAAAAAAAAAAAACCTCATCATCCCATTTTCATCATGTAGGTTAATGACACTGCAGGAGATGACATTCACTTTTAATGGCTGCCCAGTCAAAGACACTGAAACCTCTCTTTCTGACCAGTCAAATGGATCTGTTCATTACTGCTTAATTCCCAGCCCTCCTTAGACAGGCACTCAACACCTCCCAGACAGATCTTCATCAATGCCCTGGCTGCACAGGACCTCCTCAAAAAGTTAAATATAGAATCATAGAATGGGTTAGGTTGGAAGGGACCTCGAAGATCATCCAGTTCCAACCCCCTGCCAGTGGGCTCAGCATCACAGCTCTGCCTCTGCCACCCAATCCAATGACTCCTGAACCCAGTGGCTCAGCATCACAGCTCTGCCTCTGCCACCCAACCCAATAACTCCTGAGCCCAGTGGCTCAGCATCACAGCTCTGCCTCTGCCACCCAACCCAATAACTCCTGAGCCCAGTGGGCTCAGCATCACAGCTCTGCCTCTGCCACCCAACCCAATGACTCCTGAGCCCAGTGGGCTCAGCATCACAGCTCTGCCTCTGCCACCCAACCCAATGACTCCTGAGCCCAGTCTCAGCATCACAGCTCTGCCTCTGCCACCCAACCCAATAACTCCTGAACCCAGTGGTTGGTTTCACCCAGCTCCAGCAGCAGAACAGAGCTTTCAAATCATCCCATACATGAAGATGAAGTGCCAAAGGACCACAAAGGACCCTCTGCAGCACAAGCCCTATCTTTATCAGGTGCCAGGAAATCCCAGTGAAAGACAAACATTTTGAACACTCCCAACTATGGGAAACATTTCCTGCAGTAGGCAGCAGAGAACCCAATCCCAGGAGCTGGCTCTGCAGGAGGGAATTATTCTGCTGCTTAGAAATCAATCTTTCCACCCCCCCCACCCCACCCCCCTTGCTGCTTTTCTGTTTGCTCACACACAGAGGACTTGGTTAAGCAGCTTTGTCACCAGCAGCTCCAGAGGGACCCTCTGTCCACAGCCCCTGTCTGCTCTGGTGCATTATTCTCCCCCAGCTGCCCTGAAAAGCTGCATTCTTCCCTCCCTACCACAGCAGTTCTGCCCAGCCCTGCACATCTCCTTCCTCACAGCACTGAGGATCAGAGTGACAAATACCTCAGGTAAGGTCTGTTGGCTGAAAACCACAGCACCCAGTTCATCAAAACTGCCCACAGGTCCAGGTCTAACTCAGAGAGCTGCTCCCTCTCTTGCTCAAAACAGCAAGCAGGCAAAAGCAGCATTTTGCAAAGTCACCTTCCACGTGGAACCTGCCTGGGTTTGTCCCAAGCTGAGAGGTCTCTGAGAACACAGAGATGGAGCAAACAGACCCAGATCAGCACAGCCTTCAGCCAGGCACAGTTCAGGCTCCAGCTCCACCAGCTCCCAACCCAAGCTGAGTGACTTCATCTCCTCTCAGTGCACAGATCCCAGCTGGGCTAGTCAGCAGGACAGCTGTGCACTGCTTCACACTAGGAAGACTCTTTGGTAGAGCGACAACCAGAAGTATAATCACTCTTTTTGTAATGAAAACTGATCCAAACCTGACAGGAATGCCAGCACAGGCTGAGGATCCCAGAGGGGAGAGCTTGCTTAGGAGAGTTCTGGAATTTCCTGCTCCTGGACCAATTAGAAAGAGTACAAGACCATAATGATATATTCTGATGACAGTGAGCCATGTCCCTCATCATTTTGCTTTTGGCCTGAAGCTTGAAATTGCAGACAAATATAATGGGAGGAAGAAACTTCTTGGGGGCTTTTGATTTTTTTTTTACACTTGCAAGGCTTTCTCAAAGACTCTTTGGGGAGACAGGAGTGTCTTTCTTCCATCTGCATTCCTTCACCCATCCCATCTTTATGGACCCTCACCTGGCACATTACATATGTTTCTGGAACATGTTCTCAGGAATTTGAGTAGGGGATATTATGGTTATAAACGAGAACATCCGCCCTGCCTGGCAGACAGAGCCTTTGCTGCCTTCAAAGGAGAATAAATCACAGGCATTTCAGAAAGCCTGGGGAAGAGGAGGCAAATTCAAGGGGACATTGATCCATATGGATTAGGCATTTCATACTGTTAAAGTTTCTGGGCACCTTGTAACCTTCTCATACATCAACACCATCAATAGCCCTGGGAGACAGGGAGGAACTGCTTTCCCCCACTGCTCTGATGGGGGGGGGGAATGGGACACCAAGAGATGATGACCATGGGCTCAGCACAACCCAAAGTCTTGAATGCTGACTTTATGAACTCTCAATGGACACCTTCACACTGGGTAAGGCTTCCTCCTCGAGTTGTATTGGAATTTAATGAGTCCTAAATCTGTCAGTGCCTCAGTCTCTGAGCTGGAAGAGGTGGCTCCTGCTGACTCAGCTGCTGCTCCCCACCCATCTGACACTGCACATTGCACACTTTCCAGCTTGGACAATGCTGTGGTTCCCACTGCTGCAGAACCCAAGGGAGGATTCAGGTCCCATGTGTCTGGTGCTTGTACTCCTGTAGCAAAAGTCAGCCTCTGCTTACAATTAGGAAAGCAATGAAAGCTTTAATCTGAAAGGAACCCTTGAAGGTATCCTGTCAAAGGCCAAACTGTGCTGTCTCCAGAGCAGGTTGCTCAGAGCCCTGCCCAGCCAAGTACTGAAAACCTTGAAAAAGGCAGAGATGGGAGATTTCATCAAAATCCCATTGGACTGTTGCATCATCCTTCATGGGCTGAACTTATGTAGCTTTGCCATTATATTTCAGACCACTGCTGGCCAACACCTCTCTCTTGTACAGCCTTCCTCCCATGCAGAGCAGTCACCCTGTACCCGCCCAATGACTGCAGGCCTACTGCATGCCCTTTTCTTTTGGGGCTCAGGAGCTTTCCTTCCCTCCAGCCCTGTCACTTTCCCATCCTACACAAGAGGGCCAGCAGGTTGGAAGTGAGGATTCTGCCTCTATGAGACCTCACCTGCAGTGCTGGGGCAGTTGTGGAGTCCTCAGCACAGCACAGAGAGGGATCTGTTGGAGTAGAGTCACAGCAATGCTGGCAGGACTGGAAACCCTCTGCTGTGAATCCAAACTGAGTTGGGCTTGTTCAGCCTGGAGAAGAGAAGGATCCAGTGAGACCTTCTGGTGACCTTTCAGGACTTGAAAGGGGCAGTAAGAAAGATGGGGACAGACTTTGAAGCAGATCCTGTTGTGACAGGACAAGGGGGGATGGTTTGAAACTCAAAGAGGGAGATTCAGACTGGAGAGAAGGAAGAAATGTTTTACTCTGAGGCTGGCAAGACCCTGGCCCAGGCTGCCCAGAGAAGTGGTAGAAACTCCATCCCTGGAACCATTGCAGGTCAGGTTGTTTGGGGCTGTGAGCAACCTGCTCTGACTGCAGATGCCCTTGCTGACTGCATGGGGGGAGGCTGGACTTTTAAAGCTCCTTTCCAACCTAAACCAATCTGTGGTTTGGTGGGAAGATGCCCACAGGAAAGGTAGCCAAGAATCTGCTGAGCCCAGCCAACATCATTTCTGCAGCCCACTCCTTGCCTGTGTCCGAGACGCCCTCAGGAAAGCAAGCAGCTGGGAACTGGCTCCAGGCCAGAGGAGTTGTCCTGGCAGGCCAGATGCAGCTCCTGAGCCAGACCCTGGGCAGCCCAGCTCCAGACTATTAAACAGCAAAATCTCATCACTGTTTATGGCCCAATCCAGGCTGACACGCAAACCTTGTATCCCAAGCTCCTGACCCAAAACGTCAGCAGCAAGTTTGCAAAAGCTGGAGCCAAGCCCAGAGCAGAATTTTCCAGCCCTGGCCACCTTATTTCACTGCTGCTTTTGCATTTCTGATGTCAGTATCATTTCAGGTAATAATATGTTTCGAGTCAACTCACTGTCTGGCCTTCAGGCACATACAAAATTCTGACAGGCAAATAAAGAAAAGGAACATGTATTTGATAGATTTAAAAGCTGTTTGCATTTGGATTTGATTTTAATGGAAACATTCTGTTGGGCTTTGGTTTTGTGGAAGTTGAGGGGTGTTGGATTCTCTTTTTCAATAGAATATAATTCAGGAGCCAAATTTGGCTTAATGGGGTCCTGTTGAGCCCTTGAAATAACTGCCTCACAACACTGCAATTAGCAAAAAAAGTGTTTCAGCACAACAGGGCAGATAACCAGGGTGGAGAAGGGAGGTTGTGGGATTGGTCTGCAGCTCGTTGCTTGGCTCCTTGTGACGTCTGCAGGGCCTTGAAGTCGATGAGCTAAGGTCTTTTCCAACTAGGCGATTCCACGACAAGAGGGAAGGGGCCTCAGGTTTCACCAGGGGAGGTTTAGATTGGACTTGAGGAAAAATTCCTTCACCAAAAGGGCTGTCAAAGCCTCGAGCAGGCTGTCCAGGGGAGTGGGGGAGTCACCATCTCTGAAGGGATTTAAAAGGCATGTAAATGTTCTGCTGAGAGAGATGTGGTTTAGGAGTGGACTTGGCAGGGACAGCTTAATGGTTGGACTTGATGATCTTGAAGGTCTTTTCCAATCTAAATGATTCTGTGGCCTTTATATAGGCATGGGGTGCTTACAGAAGGAAGGAAAATACAGAAGCTTCACATAGAGATCTCCCCTTTCTCCTGAATGACCTGTAAGTAGCTGTCATGCAGGACTTCAGAACAGCACTGCCTGGTAGGACTAGGAAATTCAAATCCATGAGCACAGAGACTGAAGCAGTGCAGGACACACAGCCCAGCACTGATGGGCAAGTACAAGAGCATTTAGAGGCACATTATTGCACACATTTTGACACTTCTAAGCAAGCTTCTAATAACACAGTAGCACAGCAGCAAAGTAAGTCCCTCTGACACAAAAAGAAAAAAACAAGAAAACCCCTAAGGAACAGAATATCACTCCAAGTGATTATAACACACCAGTGTTGGAGGAGAAATGGGTTCACAGAGAGAGAAAATTGCTGGATCCATTTCTCCACAAGCATTTAGCACAATTCTTACTGGGAAAACCTCATTTTGGTAGATCCACCTTGTTACAAATATTTGACACAGAGCTAAATACCAGTGAAGTTGTTCCCTTCCCCCTTGCCCTCCCTTTTGAATGACTAAACAGAACCTTTGCTGCTCCAGAATCAGCAGAACTGCAGTACAGTAGGGGTTGGGAGGGACCAGGTTGCCCAGGGAGGTTGTGGCTGCTCCCTCCCTGGAGGTGTGAAGAACTTCCTCCTAATGTCCAACCTAAATCTCCTCTGCTCTAGTTTCAAGCCATTGTCCCTCATCCTATCCCCACAGGCCCATCTGAACAATCCTCCCCAGTCTTTCTGCAGGTCCCCTTCAGATAGTGAAATGTAGCTCTAAGATCTCCCTGGAAGCCTTCTCTTCTCCAGGCTGAACAACCCCAAGTCTCTCAACCTGTCCTCATAGCAGAGGTTCTCCAGCCCTCTGATCATCTTAGTGGCCCCTTCCAGACCCTCTCCAGCAAGTCCATGTCCTTCTTGTGTTGAAGGCTCCATAGGTGAGGTCTCAGAAGTGGCAGAAAAGGCCAGGTTGGAGGAGGCCTTGAGTGACCTGTGCTAGTGGGAGGTGTCCCACTAGCCCCCATAGGGCAGGGGGTTGGAACTGGATGATCCTTGAGGTCCCTTCCAACCTTCCCATTCTATGATTCTATGACATCTGGAGATTGAGTCCAATCCCTCTGCCAAGACAGGTTCACCCAGAAAAGCTCACACAGGAACATATCCAGGTGAGTTTTGGATGCCTTCAGAGATTAAGACTCCACCACCTCTCTGGGCAGGCTGCTCCAGTGCTCTGTCACCCTTAAAGATCCTCCTCATGTTTAAATGGAACCTCTTAACATTCATGTTTGTGTCTCTCACTTGGCACCACTCAAAAAAGCCTGTCCCATTCCTCCTGGCACCCACACAGTAAATATTAGTAAGCACTGAAGAGATCCTCCCCTTTGCCTTCTCTTTTCAGGCTAAAAAGACACAATTCTCTCAGTCTCAGTCTGAGGGAGATCTCTGATGGAGACTGAGTCTCAGTCAGAGGGAGGTTCTAGTCCCCTAATCACCTTTGTAGCCCAGCAACACTCAGGAAGGTCTCACATCCCTTAGCTACACTGATGCCCACCCTTTGGGTTAGGTGCACATCAGACAAACACAGAAATCAGCAGCCACAAGCATCCCAGGAGCCAGAATCCAACAAATTGGGTGCAAGAACAAACCCCACCAAATGCTAAATGTGGGAAGGCTTCTACACCTGCCCCGAGCTGTGTTATTCTTTGATTATACTGACATCTAAAGGTCATCACAGTCAGTGTGTTAAACTCTCTGCCATGAGGCTTCCTGCTTCTTTTTCCCTTTGCCTGAGCTCACCTCTTAAAATAAAATAAGAAAAAAATAAATGAACATCCACTACATTGTTAAGAGAAATGGAAAAGTGGTGACAGATTAAAGATCTGTCACTGGTTCTGGTTTTTAAATAAAACAAAGTTACAGGAAAGAAAAAAAATGAAGTCTAAGTCTCTTAGTAGAAGGTAATACGTGGTCTACCATCCATCAAAATTGTGGACCTCATCCTAGATCACAGAATCACAGAATGTCAGAGGCTGGAAGGGATCTCAAAAGCTCATCCAGTCCAACCCCCCTGCCAGAGCAGGAGCACGCAGAGCAGATCACACAGGAATGCATCCAGGCAGGTCTTGAATATCTCCAGAGAGGGAGACTCCACAATCCCCCTGGGCAGCCTGTTCCAGTGCTCTGTCACCCTCACAGGGAAAAAATTCTTCCTCAGATTTCCAAGGAACTTTCTATGCCTCAGCTTGCACCCACTGCTCCTTGTCCTGTTGGTGGGCATCACCCAGCAGAGCCTGACTTGCTTCCCTTGGCACTAGCCCAATTTACCTCTGTGCTATGCCATTGGCTTCTAAGAGGTAACCCCAGGTATTCAGCAATACAAGGAAGAGTTAATCTGGTCCATAAATCATATTAGCAAGAAATCTTCCCCTTATAACAATGCCCACAGAATAACAGAATTGTCAGGGTTGGAAGGGACCTCAAAGATGATTCAGTTCCAACCTCCCTCCATGGGCAGGCACACCTCACACTAAACCAGGTTGCTCAGAGCTCCATAAAGCCTGAGCTCACGTAGACAGCTAGACCAGGATCTGTCAAAAGGTCAAAAAATGTTACCTGTACCTCTGTTCTTAGAAGACAAACTATTAGGAGACCTCTTTGTGCTACACAGTTTACAGAACACTTCCACGAAGGACCAGGAGTGGCAGGTGAGGAGTTGAGCTGGGAGTCCCCTCCTGGTCAGAAAAGAGATGTCCTCACAAGCATTATGGCTCACACAGACACAGAACCACCCCACAATAAATGGTGCAAACTGAAGTCTTAACAGCTAAACCTCCCTTCCCATCCCAGGGGACAACATGCACAAGGCCCTCACAAGGGTTTGCACATCTCTTTGAGTCAGAGAGTCACAGAATCAATTTGATTGGAAAAAGACCTTTAAGATCTTCAAGTCCAATCCAGCCCTGCCAGGTCACCACTAAGCCCTGTCCCTCAGCACCACATCTGCATGGCTTTCCAATCCCTCCAGGGATGGTAATTCAACCACTTCCCTGGGCAGCCTGTTCCAGGGCTTGACAAACCTTTCAGGGGAGAAACTGTTCCTAAAGTCCAAGCTAAACCTCCTCTGGTGCAGCCTGGGGATGTTTCCTCTTCTTCTGCCACTTGTTAGTAGGGAGAAGAGACCAACACCCACCCTGCTCCAACCTTCTTTCAGGGAGTCGTAGGGAGTGACGAGGTCTCCCCTCAGCCTCTTTTTCTCCCAGGTGAACAACCCCAATTCCCTCAGCCACTTGTCAGGAAGCTGTTCTTTAGATCAGATCCATCCTAGATTCTATGATAGAATCATAGAATTAGTTGGAAAAGGCCTCTGAGATCACTGAGTCCAACCAACAATCTAACACCACCATGACCATTAAACCATGCCCCAAAGCACCATGCCCACAGACTTCTTGAACACCTCCAGGGACAGTAACTCCAGTACCTTCCTGGCAATCAGTCCAATGCCTGACCACTCTAATTTGCTACCAGCCACTAATATTGACCCTTCTTAGCAAAAGGCAAGCTTTGCCCTAGGCAGGTGAACAGAGAGGGCACACATGGCACAGGAGGGGAGAGAGGCTTGTCCCTAAGCTGAAATCCCATTTCACACCCAGGTGACAGGTCCTGGAGAGTGTTGACATCTCCCCTTACTCACTGTGAGTAGATTTCAAGAGAAAAAAGTGGTAAATCAAAGAGCATTTGGCTAAGCCAGGCAGCACAGGGAGGGATCAGCCAAGCTTTGTGCTCCTACAGTAATGGGTACCACACACCCATCAGCTCAGAGCAGCAGCAGCAGCCCAAACACAAACAGCTGAGCTGGAGCAACCCAGCACACACAATAGGTACACAGCACTCAACGAACAGCTGGAGCCACCATTTGTACTGATGGAGCCATAAACCAGCTTTCCAGAGAGGGAGCTAAGTGGTTAAGGTCCCAGCCCAGTCTTGGTCAGCTCAGCATCCTGCCACAAGCAAACAACCTGGAAAAATCAGGCAAATCCCTGAGGACACTTCAAAAAAAATGAAAGGCAGGTCTCAAAAAGGGTTAAAGAGAGGGTAACAGACTTATTCACATGAAAACATCTCCAAAGGGGGACATAGAGATGAAACATGCCTTTCATTTAGCTTCAACCCACCCACCACCACTGCTCCACCGAATGAAAACGACCTCCTGAGCTCCCCTTCTGCAGCCAAAGCAGAGCCAAGAGCTCAGACAAAGCCATGTAGCCCAGGACCCCCAGATCTTGCCCCAAGTGCTTTGAACCTGCAGTATTAGTGTCCATAATCCTGCACACGTGGACACAAAGAAGCCATCAGCTTGCCAGAGCCAGCCCTCTTGAAAGGATAAGCACCCCACACTCCAAGGGTAAACACCAGCTCTTAACCTACCCCCTCCCCAAAGCAGGCTGCTGTGAGCAGGCTGGCACTGAATTAGTCACTAATCGGATTAGGATAAATTGCTTTAAATTGACATTCAGCAGTGAAAGGCTCCCCCCAGCCCCTCTGGGGGCAGAGCCCAGGGCTTCCAGAGACCCCAGCCCCTACAGCCTCAGCCCAAAGCACGAAGCCTTTGCCTTCCTCCAGCCAGCAGCTTTAGTCTCTTAATGGTGGGTGAAACAACTCTATTTGGATGCTGAGGAAGAGGAGGGGTTGGGGTTAACCAGGCAGGGCAAGGCATGCTGCTCCCTACACAGCAGGGCTGGGGAGAACTCCACAGGATGGAGGTGGTGAAGGTGGAAGGGGTTGAGGACAGCCAAGCTGAGCAGCAGTGAGGATGCCCTCAGCCCTGAAGAGCACATGTTGGAGTGAGCAGGGTCAGCAGCACTTACTGTGGGACCTGGTTCAGCGACACCAGGCAGGGGAAGCAGATGCCAGGCCCTGCAAATCCAAAGGCAGATGCCCAAGGAGTGCACATCTTGCTGCTGGGCTGTCTGAACAGCTGCCTCAGCCCCCTCAAACTGCTTCACACACACAGAGGTTACTTCAGAGCAAACCAGCAGAGACAGATTTCCTACAGATCTGGTTTCCTCTGGATGCTCTCTGATGCTTATTAAAGCCTGAACATACATTGCATTTCCTCCTCACAGCCATGACTTTCCACTACCCCATCACCTGCCTTGGTCAAAGCACCATGACAGCTCTGAGAGCTTGCTCCCACCATCAAATCTTGTTGCAATCAGCCTGTGGTTCAAAGGCTGGTCTGGAGGGCTGCAAATAGATAGCAGCAGACTTGCAAACATACAGCTACAGAACCTCTGTTTCCTTAGGGGATGGAACAAAAAGAATAGCAAAAGATGAAAGCAGAGAGCAGCTGCTTTGTCCCCAGTCACACTCAAACACAGCAACAATCCTGGAGAATTAAGGCCTCAGTATTGTTAAAACGTAGCTGCACAGATAAATCCATCCCAAACTCCCAGAGCAGAGAGGCTGCCACAAGACAGTGACCTGTTGCCCCCTCAAACAATCACCAAATAGTTCTCAAACACTGGAAC
>VWYK01085689.1:0-15734 GCA_013399775.1 Semnornis frantzii | reverse complement strand
GCCCAGGGAGGTAATTGAGACCCAATCCCTGGAGTTGTTAGAGATCAAACTTGACAAGGCTCTGAGCAACCTGATCTAGTGGAGGATGTCCCTGCTGACTGCAGTGGATTGGACTAGATGACCTCTGGAGGTCTTTTCCAACCCAAGCCATTCTGTGATTTTATGATTTATTATCTGCATTCCTCACAGTGCTGCATTGGTAGCAATTTGGTATTTTCAAAACAACGTTTTGACATTTCTCAGAATCAAGGGCACGTAGGTCCTTTTATAGTGCCTGTCTTGATTTCCTTCTCTCCCAGCTGACACCAGTTCATAAGCATTCGCTGCTTCATATTTTGGTCTGGAGAGGAGAAAACTGGGAGGGGATCTAATAAATGCCTATGTAAATACCTGAGGGCTGGGAGTGAGGAAGGAAGGGACAGGGTCAGCTTTGTGCCCTGGGATAGCACAAGGGGCAATGGATGGAAATTCCACCTCAACATGAGGAAGAACTTTACTGTAAGGGTGAGAGAGCCCTGGCACAGGCTGCCCAGAGAGGTTGCGGAGTCTTCTCTTCTGCAGACTTTCCAGACCCATCTGGATGTGTTCCTGTGTGACCTGCACTAGGTTCTATGTTCCTGCTCTGGCAAGGGGATTGGAATGGAAGATCTATG
This sequence comes from Semnornis frantzii, assembly GCA_013399775.1. Taxonomy (NCBI): domain Eukaryota; kingdom Metazoa; phylum Chordata; class Aves; order Piciformes; family Ramphastidae; genus Semnornis; species Semnornis frantzii. The sequence goes on along the minus strand of VWYK01085689.1, from coordinate 15,081 downwards.
GAGGTCCCTTCCAACCCCTAACATCCTGTGATTGGTGATAATCACATTGCAGAATTCCTAAAACTAGAATTTTAATTTCTGTTATTTCTTTGACCTGTTCAAAGAGATCTTGGAGGGGATGAGTGGGTGTGAAAGTAAACGTTGTGGTTACATAGTTGATGTCCCCTGAAGAGCTTGCTAAGAACGTTGACAGTTTTAGTGTTTATAATTGTTTCTTGTCTCTCTCAGCTCCTGGATGGTGATTACAGCCCTGTGTTAGACGCAACCTTTGTCATGGTGGCCCGGGACCCAGAAAACAAACGGTAATATGTAGGGCAGGAAAACAGTTTTCAGACTTCAACTGTGGTGAAAATAGCAGAGAAGACAGCTTGCTAAATATGTGCAGAAGCCATATAGTGTAGGTGATAAATAGATCACTTAGTTGATGTTTTCTGCTGACAAGTGTTACCTTCCTGCAACAAGCCTCAGAGCATTGATTTCAACAGCCAGATGATACCAGGAATTGTTACTAGTTTTGGGATCTGACCTTTTTCTTCAACAAATGAATCCCTGTGATTGAGTGTGCTGAACTGAATGAGTCTGCTGGAAACCCATCTGCATTCTAGTAGTTGTTGGAATTAATCACCTTTGTGTCATTAAAATGGAAAAGATCGACTTTCAAGGGTTAAATAGTCTGAGTGAATAGCACCATTAATTCCCCAGTAGATCCCAACAGCCTACAACTTGCTTATGTAAGTAACTTGGAATTGATAAGTATTCCCACAGAACTTAAAAAGGACCCCATCTTCATTATTTTTCTGGTTTTACTCCCTGTAATTCCTTAGCCACTAAACTCACAGGTTGATCAGTTTCAGTTTGGTTTCAGTTTGGCTTCCAGCTCCGGAGCCTTCAACACAGGAAGGACATGACTCTGCTGGGGTGGATCCAGAGGAGGGCCATGAAGGTGATCAGGGGGCTGGAACACCTTTCCCATGGGGACAGGTTGAGGTTGTTCAGCCTGAAGAAGAGAAGGCTTGGGGGAGACATCATAAGCAGCCTTCCAGTACCTGAAGGGGGCTACAAGAAGGCTACAGAGGGACTGTTTGCAGAGTCTTGCAGGGATAGGACAAGGAACAATGGTTTGAAATTAGAGAAGGGCAGATTTAAATTGGATGTTAGGAACAAGTTCTGCACTGTGAGGGTGGTGGAACACTGGGACAAAGTTGTCCCAGGGAGGTAGTCGAGGCCCCATCTTCAAGGTCAGGCTGGACAAGACTCTGAGCCACCTGATCTAGTGGAGGATGTCTTTGCTGACTGCAAGGGGGTTGAACTAGATGACCGTTGGAGATCCCTTCTAACCCAAACCATTCTATGACGATTCTGTGATTTTTGTGTGTGTGTATCTATTTCTGAGCATTTGTATAAGTGCTGAAAATAGAAAAAATAATCAGAAATTATGAAGAAGAATGATTCTTGAAAATGGCCATTTGTCTTCCCTTGTGAAAAGAAACAACATGTTACATAATGAGGCTAGATTGAACCTGTGCAGTAAAATAAATGTACAAACTTGTGCTCAGGACAGCCTGCTGTCATCTTCTTTTGATAAGTGGTTCACATGGTAAACAGCTTCTGGCTGTTGATAAGGCACCATGTAGATGATATGAACACTTGGTAGCTACAGCAGTGTCCTCCTCCTTCTCTAGGAGCAGCAGTGCCATTCAAGTTTTGTGTGTCTGGTTTAGACTGTCCTGGGTAATCACATCTTTGTTACAAATTATGGGTCCAGTTGTAACTCTTTAAGAAGTAAAGGCACCTCACTTTGTCTTAATTATAGTAGATTGTGGATTAAGTGTCAGTTGAAGCTTTGTGATCCTCTGGCAGTTGCATATTATGAAATCCATGATTTATTTCTGTTCACCTCTGAACAGCCTCTGTTCACCCTCTATTGTGAGGGTAAACAAAAGCAGAAGACTGTTACAATGTATTTACAGGACAAATTCTTGTAAGGGTTGTTGCTTAAAGGAAGTTTCTTGTCCATAGGCCTGCATTTGTTAATCCACTCATTCCCGAGAGCCCTGAGGAAGAAGAAATCTTCAAGCAAGGGGAATGTATGTCTTATTTCCTGGTACTATGCACATCTGCCTCAGGTTTAACTTAATAGATGGAAGGAAGTAAGCTTCAGAGGCTGGTGAGACACTGGAACAGGTCACCCAGGGAGGTAGTGGATGCCCCCTCCCTGGAAGTGTTCAAGGGCAGATTGGATGACCCCTTGAGCAACTAGTGAGGTGGAATTGGATGATGTTTATGGTCCCTTCTACTCAAACCATTCAGTGATTCTGTGGAATGCTCGTTTATTTAAAATTAGACTTTTTTTCTGTCGTGTGTCAGTAGTGTAAGAGAGTTTAAAAGCCACACTCTGGGAAACCATTTGGCTGAACTGAGAGACAAGGGCATGTGCTCCTGATGTGCTCTGCACCCTGTGCAGACATCTCTTTTTCCAGGCTGCTCACTGTATTTCAGATATGAGTGCAGCACAGGCTTTCCTAACACCCTGGCTGATTGATGGCTGCCATGGCTCTGCTGGGGCACCACAGCTCCTTGCCTGCTGTGTTCCTTTTGGAAAGAAACAAGGGAGGGGAAAGGGGAAGAGGGGAGAGAGGAGGAGAGGAAACAAAGGAAAGTAAATGAAAACTCAGGAAAGGAAGGGAAACTCAGGAAAGGCAATGAAAGGAAATTCAGAAAAGGAAATTAAAGGAAAGGAAAGGAAACTTGGGAAAGGAGAACAGGGGAAAGAGTGTGTAGTTGCATCTTCTTTTGTTTGAAGCTGGAAATTTAAAGCAGCAAACACTGAAGACCGAATAAACTGACCAGATATTTTAAGCTGAAATTTCAGTCAGTGTAGCCTATAGCAATGAGTTCCACCATAAATTTGCCTTTTTGTAGCAGTGGCTTATTCTGTAGTTTCTTGTTTGATCTATTTTTCTGTGCTTCGATGGGAGTACTATAGTCTCCTGTGGGTGGATATCATAGGACAGGTATTAAAGGTCTTTGTCACATTGGTGAAGTAACAGTGAATTTCTGCCTTATTTTTCCTTTGAGGTAGTCAGTTCTAACCTCCAAATTTTTGTTGGTATCTGTAGGACTCTGAAGTTACAGCTTTTAACTTGCAGGGGATAAAAGAGATAAAAAGAGACAGCTGATTCCCAGTTAAGGTCTTCAGAGCCAAGCCAAGTGTTGTTTTTTGTTTGTTTTCTTTTGAACTCTAATGTTTTGTTTTTGGTTTCTTTGTTTTTAATGTTTAGTGAACAAGCTGAGGAGGATTGACTTCTGCACTGCTTCCTTACTGAAAATGGCTCCCACTGCAGAAGAAAGAAACATTATTCATGACATATTCCTTAATACGTTGGACACAAGGCAAGAAGGGAGGGGTGGGGGATAATTGAAGTCTTATGAAGGAAGTAATGTGCCTTTTGAGATGGTTCTTGTAAAAGGGTATGCTTTTTATTTCTCCCTCCATCTCACCACTGAAATTCTGTGGCAGTTTATTAGAAACACAATTACAAACTTTAATGTGACAGCTGCAGCTCTTAAAAAGAGTCTTCCTTAAAGAGTGTTAGCTGTTGAAAGTGACTGAGTAGAAAGAGCTTCTGAGCAAACTGTTAGGAATAATCTCGAGGAAACAAGTTAATGATGTTTAACCAAAGCAAGCAATGGGATGGATTTGCAGCTGTATGATTTGCACAGTTTAAGAGTTTTCTGCCATGATACCCAGAAAGAAAAACCTGTGAGGGCAGGAATTGATCATATTTTGAACAGGTAATATTTCAGTGTATTTTAAATATAATACTTGAGGACAGGATGGCATCCAGAGAGATCTGGACACATGGGAGAAGAGGGCTGAGGAGAAGCTTGTGAGGTTAAATAAGGCAAAGAGCGAGGCCCTGCACCTAGGTCGGGGCAATCCCAGATATCAGTACAGGTGGGGGGATGGTGAAATTGAGAGCAGCCCTGCAGAAAAGGGCTTGCGGGGTACTGGTGGATGAAAAGATGAACATGAGCTAACAATGTACACTTTCAGCCCAGAAGGCCAATGGCATCCTGGGCTGCATCAAAAGCAGCCTGGCCCGCAGATGGAGAGAGGGGATTCTGCCACTCTGCTCTGGTGAAACCTCACCTGGAGTACTGCATCTGGCTTGGGAGCCCTCAACACAAGAGAGATATGGACCTGCTGGAGTAGCCCCAGAGGAGGGCCATCAAGATGATTGGGGGACTGGAACAACTCTGCTATGAGGATAGGCTGAGGGAACTGTGTCTGCATCTGTTACTTGTGCATTTTTGATTTACTCAATTCTGCTGCTGTGGGCTGTAACGTTTATTTTTTCTTCTAAAGGACAGTAAGTTTCCGGAGTCGTAAACTACCACCCAATTCAGTGTGGATGGAAGATGCAAAGCTAAAGAGCCTACAGATATGTCATCCTCAGGTATTTTGAAAAGATTAATAAATGCTTTAAGATTGAGGAAGGCAGATTTAGACAGGAGATTAGGAAGAAATTCTTTCCAGTGAGGGTGGTGAGACACTGGCACAGGTTGCCCAGGGAGGTCATGGATGCCCCCTGCCTGGAGGTGTTCAAGGCCAGATTGGATGAGACTTTGAGCAACCTGGTTCAGTGGAAAGTGTCCCTGCCCCATGGCAGGGGAGTTGGAATTGGATGGTCTTGAAGGTCTCTCCTAGCCTAAGCCATTCTATGAGTCTGTGAATTACAGAAACAGTAAGGAATTTTCTTACCAGACTATTCAATCCATTATTTTCTTGTAGTCCTGCAGTCCTTTTGATGTTTTCAGATCTTTGTTTCTTTTGACTCTTTTCTGTTACCTCTATGGATTGCTACTGCAAAAGATGAGATGTTTAATTACTCTGTTTTCTTGCCAGATTATTCATTTTGTCTAAAGAAGTCCCTTTGCAAAGTGGGTTTCTGGTTGCTGATACAATTCTGTGTTTTTGTTATACGTTGTCAAATGGATTGGATGAGCTTCTATTAAATAAAGTTGGCTCAGCCACTTGAGCTTTTACAGGTGTATTTCAGCAGTGCTTTTTATTACATTCTTATGCTGAGAGTGCTGTTGAATGCTGTGAGCTGACACACAGCCTTCAGCAGAAGCCTGTGAGGAGAACAGCAGTTTGAGTGTTGTTTCTACATGCAGGAGCGGAACATCTTCAACAGGATCTTTGGGGGTTTCCTTATGAGAAAGGCTTTTGAGCTGGGCTGGGCGACTGCTTGCAGCTATGGGTGAGTTGTCATAGATCTGCAGTGTTTATGTAATGCAGAGCGCTGTGCACACAGAAGTTGGGAAGCTGAGGTAACCAGCCTGCAGGCTTGAGTAGAACTGAGATGGGTGTCTAGCAGAAGCTTGTACTGTCAGTGCAAGTGCAACCCAGCACTGTTTTACTCACAGCCTCTGTGTTTAGAGAGACTTGCTCTTTGGAGCTTAGTTTTTAAGCAAGATAGGATATAAACCTTTTTTTTTTTCTGTTTTGTCTTGCCAAGCTACTGACTTTTGAAGATAAATTTTGTGACCATATAAAATAGACGCTCCATCAAAGAAATGTTCCATCATTTTAATTGTGTACACAAGAGGAATAGTTTCTGAACTTCATCCAGTGACTGCTTGTGCTTAGAATGTATGTGGCTGAAGTCATCACCCAAAAAAGATCCATGCATGGATTTAATGGAGCATGCATAACCTGATAGAAAGTGAAACGCTTCAGGATGGTGCTTGGAAAACTTGAATTGTAAGCAACGATGGTTTGAAGATTGCCCAGCAAGTGCAAGCCCTCACATGCACTAGTGATGCAATAATGTATCTTTAGAGAGTGCATTTTTATGCATGAGAGAGGTTTTCTTCAGTTACTTTTGTCCTGGGTAATGACACAGTTCTTTAGCACTTTTTGTGGGCTGTGTTTGAGACAGATTTCTTCATTAAAAGGCTGACACTAAAATATTGTAGATTTCTCCAAACATTCTCATTATGCCTGAGAAGAAATTTGTCTTTCTCGTGCACAGGAGTTCCAGACCTTTTATCGTATCTGTTGACGATATCATGTTTCAGAGGCCAGTTGAGGTCGGATCCTTATTACTGCTTTCTGGGCAGGTAGGAGTTGACTTATTTTTGCAGATAAAAGGTTATCTTTGCCATAGTCACTGTTAATTACTGTTAATGAGCAGTGCATTATGAGAGCACATGATGTTTGCTGTTAAACAGTGCAACAAAATTTGCTACAGTTTTCCAGTGGCAGTCATAAATTCTGAACCCTAACTCTTTCATCTTACCTGTCTTAGGTCTGTTACACAGAAAACAACTACATCCAGGTGCGAGTACACAGTGAGGTTTATGATGCAGATACCAGGGAGCACCACACAACCAACATCTTCCATTTTACATTTATATCTGAAAGTGGGGTCCCCCGGGTTGTCCCCAAAACTTATGGAGGCAAGTATCTAATAAATGCATTGTTACCATAACGCTGTAGATGAGATGTCACAGAATCACAGAATGTTAGGGCTTCCAAGGGACCTCCAGAGGTTGTCATGTCCAACCCCTGTGCCAGGGCAGGAGCACCTAGGGTAGCTCACACAGAAATGCATCCAGGAGGGTTTAGAATGTCCCTGGAGGAGGAGACTCCACAGCCTCTCTGGGCAGCCTGTTCCAAGGCTCTGGCACCCTCACAGTGAAAAAGGTTTTTCCTTGTGTTCATGTGAAACCTCCTCTGCTCCAGCTTGCACACATTGCCCCTTGTCCTGTCATTGGACATCCCTGAGCAGAGCCTGGCTCTGTCCTGCTGACACTGCCCTGCACAGTTTTATCAGCATGAATGAGGTCACTCCTCAGGCCCCAGCTCCCTCAGCCTGACCTCAGCAGGGAGATGTTGCACTGCCTTCAGCATCTTTGTGGCTCTGTGCTGGGCCCTCTGAAGCACTTCCCTGAGGTAATATTTGAACTGAGGCACCCAGAGCAGGACATAATATTCCAGCTGTGGCCTCCCCAGGGCAGAGAACCTCTCTGTAACCGCTAACCACAGCCCTTCTAATCCACCCCAGGATACCATTGGCCTTTGTGAGCACAGAGGCACATTGCCCTTTCTATTGGGACATTGCTCGTTCTAGGAGGTGAGCTTTTGGCATTTGAATAATTCCCCAGGATTTCCTGGCAAGCCCCAATTGGTTTATGCTTTAGTAACAGTGTGGCTTGCATCTGAAGCTTTACCATTGTGTGTAGCTGCTGTGGCACTGCTATGAAGTTACTTATGTGGCTCTCTCTTGTCTCCACCTCATTTCAGAGTCCATGTTGTATTTGGATGGGAAGCGACACTTTGCTGAACTCATGAAAGAGATCTGACACCCTGAGTGCTGCACCAGCAGTGTAGCAGGACAGAGCTGACACCAGAGATGGCTAACAGACAGGTGTTTCTAATACAAGAAAAAAAAAAAAACCACCCCAAACTCTAACCACACAAGAAAAAAAGCCAAACAACTTTTTAGTGCTATTTATGTCTTGGCATGTAGTTTGGTTGTTTGTTGTTGTGGGGTTTTTTGTTTGGTGTTTTTTGTTTTGTTTCGGGTTTTTTTTGGTATTCTCTGCTACCAGGATTCATTGAGATCTACTTAAAGAGGGAAATTCTTTTAAAAAAAAAAAAAAACACCCCAAACTCTAGCCACACAAGAAAAAAAGCCAACCAACTTTTTAGTGCTATTTATGTCTTGGCATGTAGTTTGGTTGTTTGTTGTTGTGGGGTTTTTTGTTTGGTGTTTTTTGTTTTGTTTTGGGTTTTTTTTGGTATTCTCTGCTACCAGGATTCATTGAGATCTACTTACAGATGGCAATGATTTAAAAAAAAAAAAAAAAAAAAAAAAGGCTGAAAAAAAAAGACAGTCTCAAGCTTTAGATAGATTCTCTTTGTCTTCTTTGAGACTTCATTCTGAGCTTTGCTCTCTTGCTCACCATCAATTTTCTTTTCCTTAGAACCTCTTCTTTGTGTTTCCCTCAGAAGGGATAGAACTTGTGCAGTAGCTAGATACACAGAGGTGAAGCTTTTTGACCTACATCCTTGTTGAAGTGAAGTTCAGGGTAATCGTTGTTGTTGTGTTTGGCTTTTTCCAAAGAAGGCACATGCATCTGGGCAGCAGCATAAACTCAGGAGTTACCAGCGTGTGCAAAATGTAAAGCAGCTGTTTCCTACCAGCAGGGATTTTACAGCGTTGTGCAGCTTTTTGGATGGTTCCCTTGAGAGGAAACTGATTTTTGCAGTGAAAAGATGATCTCTTCTGGCATTCTGTTTGCATAAAGCCCAAAGCCTTTGTCCTTGCCACCCTCTTCTCTCCATTTTTAATTTTTAATCCAGCTATATCCTGGTTTCAGCTGGGATAGAGCTGATTTTTCTTCTGAGTAGCTGGATTAGTGCTGAGTTTTGGCTTCAGTATCACAACTGAGATAAGGAGAATGGTGATGACATATTGATGGTTTTGGGTGTTCACAGGGTCACAGGACATTAGGGTCCTCTGCAGATCATGGAGTCCAACCTCCCTGCCAGAGCAGGACCATAGAATCTAGCACAAGTCACACAGGAACACATCCAGATGGGTTTGGAAAGTCTCCAGGGAAGGCGACTCCACAACCTCTCTGGGGAGCCTTTTCCAATGCTCTGTGACCCTTACAGGCAAGAAGTTCCTCCTCATGTTGAGGACTTATCAGCTGTCCATGCCTTACTAGTGTGTAAGTGCACAAGAAACTGGAAGGGAAGGCTGACCCAAACTAGCCAGAAGGCCCATACCATAGGCTGTCATGCTCAGCAGATGAATAAGAGTGGGCTGGGAAGCTGGGGGCTCTTGCATTTTGGGGGTTTTCTCTCCTCTGGGATTACTGGCTGGGCATGGGTCAGTGAGTGGAGAGCAATTGCACCTTGCATCACTTGGTCACATATATGTATTTTAATTATTACTATTTTCATTTTTATTTTAATTTAATTTCAGTTACTACATTGTTCTAGTGGGAGGTGTCCCTGCCTATGGTGGGGGCTTGTTAACTGGATGAGCTTTGAGGTCCCTTCCAACCTAAACCATTCTGTGATAAAAAAACAGTTTGCTCAAGGCCTCATCCAGCCTGGTCTTGAACACCTCAAGGGACCTACAAGTCTCATTACCTTTGCCCTTCCACTTCTCCTGGATTGGAGGAAGGTGAGTGAGTAGTTGTGTGGTGTTTGACTGTTGGCTGGGATCAAACCATGGCAGGATATAACTGAGTCCCCCAAGGAATTAAATTGCTCATGGCTTGTAGAGCAGAAATGGGGTTGGTGAGATGGGGTAGGGCTGGGAAAGGTGTTGTAGAGCAGGATGTTTTTGGTTTGTCAGGGACTGGGAGCAGGAAAGGTAAAATGCTGCTAAAATGGTAATGGCTTTGTTTGATGCTGGAGTTAGGGGTCTAGAGAACCTGTGCTGAAAAGTGTGCAAGCCAGCTGCCGAGTGGTGGGAGGACTTCAGTCCCACCGAAAGGTGGTTCAGCTGAAGGACAGCCTCCCCAGCTGAGTTATTTCTCTGGTTGTTCTGTGGTAGACTAGTGAGATACAAGCACTATGTTACCAAGTCTACTTGTGACAGGCAGAGTAATTCCCTAGCATGGAGGGGACACTATGGCAGCCATAACTAGTAACAGGAAGAAACTCCTTGACACTGAATTGCTTCTCATGTAGTGGAGTTTTCATAACCTTAATTATCTGACAGAAACAGCCCAACATCCTGAAATTAGGAAGGTGAGTGGATGAGAGGCATCAGCTTTTAGCAGTGAGGACGATTAATCACAAGCACAAAACTGAATCTCTGATACTTTCAAATCAAGACTGATGTCTTACCTGATGAAGACACCCAGAGGGGAGTAGTTAGGCTCAAGAAGTGTCTCCTTGTATTGAAGTGGAACCTCCTGTGTTCTAGCTTCTACCCATTGTTCCTTGTCCTGTCACTTGGCACCACCACAAAGACCCTGGCATCTTCATCTTGACACCCCCCCTCAGGTATTTACAGACATTGGTAAGATCCCCTCTCAGCCTTCTCTTGTCCAGACTAAACAGCCCCAAGGCTCTCAGTCTGTCTTTGTAGGAGAGATGTTTGAGTCCCCCAATCATTGTTGCAGCTCTCTGTTGAAAGGCTCTCAGCAGATCCCTGTCTCTTTTGAACTGGGGAGCCCAAAACTGGACAACCCAAAACTGGACACAGTATTCCAGGTGTGCTCTCACCAGGTCTAAATTCAGCCTTCAGGAAAGGGATTGGAGAGGAGAAAAAGTGGTAAATGAATAAGTGACCACGAAGTGTGACATCAGGTGCACACAAACCACAGCCGAAGATGCTTAGGATTCCCACGTTATCAGTGTTCACAGCAGCTTGTGTACCACAACAGTTAATGCAAGTAGAGTTCTACAGAGTGTGCATATGTATGGAGAAGATATAAAATATGTATAGTAATAAATAAAAACAGCCATGGAATGAGGGTTTTTTTTATTACTATATGTATTTTATACTTCAAGAAGGTAACTTCCAAGGTGTCTCTTTCTCTGACAATAGGTTAAATGTCTATTTTTTTAAAGGGTTTTAAGTGATGCCCATTGCTGTATTGTTTTCTGTGGGTGATAAAATGGTTCTCAGATCTCAAAAGGTTTGCACAGAGTGATTAATGTTGCATTGTTACTTTGTGACCATCTCATCATTGCTCTGACTGATTAACCATTACCAACCAAGGTAGAAAAATACTTGTTTCTAGTGGAGCTATCCAAGTAATTGGCTGTGGTTCTGTGGTGGTAAGTAAATGTTTCTGTGCCTGGAATACAGCACAGAAAGGAGGAAGAGGCCTGTGGTAGCTGGATTGCCTCCCCTAACCCTCACTTAATGATGATACAAGAGAATTCTGTGGGCTACGTTGAGCTCAGTGCCCGAAGAAGCACTTTGTTTGAAATGGTTTTAATTTTATGTTTAAAAAATATAAGTATTAAACTTATTTACTCAAAGCTTAATTGTAACAGCTGCTGGTAGCCTTTCTTCAAACACACACCATGGCCTTTGCAACCACATCATGGTGCAGAGCATTCTGAGAATCAAAGAATTGTCAAGGTTGGAAGTGACGTCAAGGATCATCCAGTTTCCTCAGCAGGGAAATGTTGGCGCTGCCTTCAGCACCTTTGCGGCTCTGTGCTGGACTCTACCAAGCAGTTCCCCGAGTTCCTTCTTGACCCGAGTGGCCCAGAACTGGGCACAATATTCCAGCTGTGGCCTCTCCTAGGCAGAGTAAAGGGGGAGAAGAAAAAGGGCAAAGCAAAGCTTTAAACTCCTACTGGATAATCCTGCCTTGATGGCTTTGCTGGAAGATCTCAACTCCCCCCCTCCCATGCTGATTATTTTAGGAAAACCAAGCATCTGAACAAGACTTACAAGGAAAACATCAATTTCATAGGAATGTTCTCTGATGACTCAGGAGGTACCTGTGCTTCACAGGGGGTTAGATTCCTGTTTAAGCAACAGGGCCTCTAAGGGGCTCTTGCACTTATATATTAAGTCAAACTCACAAAACTAACAAAATCCATGAAATTTTATTGGAAAAAAAAAAAAAGTTGAATGTGACCTATATAAGTCAACAGGAGCAAGCTTCAGTTTAGCTTATCAAAATACTTCAGTTTTCCAGCTGGATCTGGAATTATCTGTGCAAGAAAGAAAATGAAAATGTTAAGTCAAAAAAAGAAAACAAACCTAAAACAACCCAAAGCCATGGAAACACAATAGGCTGTAAAACCAAAGGCCAAGCCACAAGGAACGCTGAAAGCAACTTGTCAGCTGACTTGGAATGAGGTTGCTGTTTATCTCTAAAGGTACCCAGCAGCAGAAAGATGTAACTGATTGAGGGAAGAGAGAGTGCAGCCTACCAAAGGAAGAATTTTGATAGCTGGGACTCCATACAGCTATGGTGCTTGCCCCAGGAGGAAGGCATTGTAATAAATCAGCATATGGCATCAAGAGTCTTTAATGATTTACTTACAGTTCTTCCCTTGGCCACCACACTCTCATGGCTTCCTCTGGTTTGATCTAATTAAATCAAATAGAAGGCATGGCTACATCTTCAGAGAAAGAGAATGCCTATAACTTGTGTTGGAGCTGTTCGTCTCAGCATCCTGAGGCGGCCTTTTAAGGCATATATTAATGTCCTATTATTGAGTGGGTCCAGGGTTAGGGAGAGCAGAACTTTTCAGTGCCAAAATGTGTTTGTTCGGCCATCAGGCCCTCCTTCATTTTGCAGCCTTAACACCCACTCTCCCCCCTTAATACAGTCCTCTCCTAGCTTGAAAGAGGTGACTCCTAGCCTCCAGTCATCGTAGGAAGCCTTCACACCCAGCAAAGCAATGTGGTTTAACATACACTGGTTTTACTACCAATTACAATGCTCACTACACTGCTTAAAGGCTGCTGAGACCTGCTTTTTGTTGGAGACAGCTCTTAAAACAATGCTCTGTCATCACCAGATGGTTCAGAAGCAAGCCACATGCTCAAAGAAACAACAGTGACCTCCTCTGAACTAAGGCAGCTCAGACCTCCAGTCAAAGTGTCATTATTCTGCTGAGGCTTGCTCCTAGCCCAGAGAACACAAACAAATTCAGTGGGTGTTTATCCGAACCTGGTGGTCACGTGCAGGCCAGCAGGAACAAAGGCTGAAGAGCTATGGTACAGCAAAGCAGTGCACTCTGCTGGAGTGCTGATAGTGCCACACTGGCTCTGTTCACGTACCACAGCAACTTGCCAACTTGAACCTTTTTTTTTGGGTAGGATCCACAGTAAGACTTGATAGAGACAAAATTGTACATGGACAAATAAACTCGGATAGGACAGACCTGAGAGTTTCCAACTTTCTCTCATCAACTGTTAAAAGGGGAAAAAAGTTCTTGATCATGGAAATTTTGCTGCTCAGGAGTTGTGGGGTTTTTCTGTTTTTTCATGCAGAGGGAGTTTGAAACAAGTGGGCTATGACTAATGTGAGGGAAATGAGCTCTGAATGAAATCAGCAGCAATACAAAAGCTGTGACTAACAATTTGAGTTCATTTGTATTATTTAATTGGAAGTTGCAACAAAGATTTTTTCATTTGGCTTTAGTGGAAATTAGAGGTTTTTTTAAGTAGTGCATGCATTTAAACATCAAAGGTTACTTACAGTTTCACTGCCAGGCTTCCAACCAGCAGGGCAAACTGGAAGAAGAAAAAAAAAAGACAAAGTTGGTAAAGGTTTTAACACGCACTGACTTTTGTGCATTCACTATTCTCTTTCTGAATTTGCACAGCCATTGTGACGTAACAGATCTTAGCTGCTGGAGGAGGCAAAACTGCCACCTGGCACTTCTGAATGGAGTTAAAGCCAGCTGGCACACGGTCACAAGTGGTGTTCTTGGGGCTCAGTTTTGGGCCTAGTCTTAACTCAGTATCTTTATCAGTTACCTGGATGAGGGTATTCAGTGCACCCTCAGTAAGTCTGAAGATGACACTAGGCTGGACTGGAGTGTTCAGAGGCATCTGGACAGGCTGGCTGGATGGGCCAAGGTCAGTTCTATGAGGTTCAAGAAGGCCAACTGCTGTGTTCTGCAGCTGCATCACAACATCCCCAGACAACCACTACAGGCTTGGGAGAATGGCTGGAAAGCTGCCCAGCAGAAAAGGACCTGGGAGTGTTGGTTGACAGGCAGCTGAGTGTGACCCAGCAGTCTGCTCAGGTGGCCAAGAAGGCAAATGGCATCTTGGCCTGGATCAGTAGTGTGGCTGGCAGGAGTAGGGAAGCGATTGTGCCCCTGTTCTTGCCACACTCCAAATACTGCGTTCAGTTCTGGGCCCCTCACTACAAGAAGGACACTGAGTTGCAGGAGTGTGTCCAGAGAAGGGCAACAAAGTGGTGAGACTAGTGGCAAGTGTTATGAGAAGCAGCTGAGTGAACTGGGGCTGTTCAGTCTGCAAAAAAGGAGACTGAGGGAAGATCTTGTTTCTCTCTACAACTACTTTAAAGGAGGTTGTGGTGAGGTTGGGCTCAGTCTCTTTCCCTTAGTACCAAGTGACAGGAGAGGATGACCTCAAATCACACCAGGGCAGGTTTAGATTGGGTATTAAGAAAAATTTCTTTACTGAAAGGAGAGGTCAGGTATTGGAACAGGCTGCCCAGAGAGGTGGTGTAGTCACCAATCCCTAAAGGAGGTGGTTCAAAACCACGTAGGCATGGCACTTGGGGACGTGGCTTAATGGCCATGGTGGTGTTAGGTTGATGGGTGGACTCTACGGTCTTAAGAGGGCTTTTCTGACCTAAACAATTCTCTTATTCAGTGATTTACTACCTTATCTCTTCCAAAAATCTACAATAGAGGTTCCAGTATAAGTAAAACACCGAAAGAGCACCTTCTCCATGTTTGTCTGTGTACTGGAATGCTTGCACCAAACGAAGGGTTTCATCCACGGATCTCCCAACAGGGAGGTCGTTCATTGTGATCTGTCGGAGGATCCTCTTACCATCAACAATGAAAAGGCCTCTGTGAAAAGATCAGGTTTGTGTGTGTGTTAGGAAACAGGACTAGTCACAGCCTTGTGTTTATGCCCTCTTTTATGTCTCCTGGCTGAGATTTTGATTGTGGCAGACACCATACAGTACACACCAACCTTAGAACAATGCTAACCTACCTGCCTAGGGCACCAGATGACAAAAGAGCTAAGGCAAGTTAAACCCAAAAAAGGATAGCTCTCTGCAGAACATAAGCTTTGTCAGGCCCTGCCAGACTGTGGCAGATGCTATGATGTTACAAGGACACCAAAAGCCACTAATGAAGTTTAAGAAAGAGTCCAACAGTGCTGCAAGGATGCTGAAGGGACTGGAGCATTGCCTGATAAGGAAAGGCTGAGAGCCCTGGGGCTGGTTAGTGTGGAGAGGAGAAGGCTGAGAGGGGATCTGAGCAATGTTTATCAATAGCTGAGGGCTGGGAGTCAGGAAGGAAGGGACAGGGACAGGCTCTACTCACTTGTGCCTCGGGACAGCACAAGGGGTAGTGGA
>VWYK01085688.1:0-14675 GCA_013399775.1 Semnornis frantzii | reverse complement strand
GGTTTTTTTTTCATCTGGAATTAAATTACAGTCTTCTGCCCAGCTTCATACAACTATTAGTGTGTAGTATGTGAAAAAAATTTGAAGTTCATATATATAAAATGTAGTATGATTCTTTATACATAGAAGGTAATATGAAAGTGGCTTCTCTTTCATAGGAATTGATACATTAAAAAAAATGTAAGCACTTCTGCTGCAACATTTTAGTATTCCTGATGGTGAGCACAATTACCTCCTATTTTCTCATGAAACATATATATTTAAGCTTAACCTTCCATATTTTCTTTCCTTTAATATTTTACTATAGTTTGATCTCTCACTCCCTCTGTAGGTAGTTATTTTACTTGCCTTTCATTATCTATCAATATTTCTTCCAAATAGAGGCAGGATCCAGTTGAGATCCAATTAGCACCAATACTGTTGTATCAGAAATTGAATGCATCTCAGAATGGTTTCAATGCCTCCTTCAGCAGAATCAGGAACTTAACAAAACAGTCTTGTGTGTTAATGCATATGTGTATAAGAAACTGAACATAAGATTGAGGGGAATCAGAAAATAGATGAGATTTATTTTTGGTCAAAATTCTCTACATTAGAATATATATACACATGTGTTCAGTGGATGGAAACAGGATGAAAGTAAAGAAAAAGGAAATGGATCTGATTGTATATCAGCATTGTTCCTATATTATTCTGTGATAATGATGGTGATGGTATGAACGTCTGGGACAATCTGAAACACTAAACATATTACCTTTATAGTGTTTCTAACATTGATTTCTCACGCTTTAGTTTATAAGAGATAGGAATCTTTTCTGCCAATGAGGTCCAGCACTTTAAAGGTGTGGCTACGGGACAGTACAGCTCAGCCTTGCTGACAGAACAGTGACAGTGCATAGAGACTTGTGAGAGGCCGGGTCTACTGCTCTCCTCACTGCTGTCATATGCAGCGTTGTTTTGTTTGCAGGGGTTTGAAGAAAAGCAAGTTAGTGTATCACTGTCTTTGAAGTGACACTGAGAAAGAAGTTCCTTTTGCTAGGATTTATTTGCTTCCTTGGTAGACGGGTACAATGTTTTCATAATGCTGCAGGAAAAAACTGTTTTGACCCAGAATATCTGTTGTAAAGTAGACAATAGTGCTCATGAGTGTATCACTTTGTAATAGCTTTGAGGTTTATGTGTATCGTAAATATTTCTAAACTTTTTCATTTACATTGCACGCCTTGGAACGTTAGCGTGTGCACAGTCAGTTATTGTTCAGGTAAATGGGGCTACACAAATGACAAGTTTGCTGTCTGAAGTTACTATTCATGCTGTCATTGCATCTGTTCTAGCTTCTTCAATCCTGAAGAGAGAGAAGCGGAAGAGAACAAAAAATGTCCACTTTAACTGTGTTACTGTGTATTACTTCACAAGAAGGCAAGGCTTCACCAGCGTTCCCAGCCAAGGAGGGAGCACACTGGGAATGTCTACTCGCCACAACAGTGTGCGCCAGTACACGCTTGGAGAGTTTGCGATGGAACAGGAAAGGCTTCATCGAGAGATGTTGAGAGAGCATCTAAGGGAGGAAAAACTAAATTCTCTAAAACTAAAGGTAAAAATTGTTCATGACTGTGATTCTTGCCTTCTATGTTGAAACGAGCAGCATCAGAGCTATGTGGGCCCAGTATGTGTTAAACAAAAGCTTTTCCTTTCTATGAACTCCATTTTCAGTTAAAGCAATTATGCTGTTATTCTTCTTCTTGTTGTTGTTAATGTTATTTTACTGAAGCCTTTTTTTTTTTTTTTTTAACTTTACCAAGTGCCGTTATAGCTGTTATAGATATGTACCTCAAAGTGATTTATTAAGAGGTTGTTGTTTACCCTCCGTTTTCTACAGAGAGGAAAACAAAGGTAGGGAGTAGTGGAAGTAGTTAGAATTATTCTTGGTTAAAGTGTCCAGCAAGAGTCTGGAAGTTCCAGGAAACTAATAAGTCTTCTGAGCCCTTGTGCGGTGCCCTGTTAGGTACGGGAACAGTATCATCCTAAGCACAAAAAGTGAAGCATCGTATTTTTTGGCCAACTTGAGCAAATGTGGCAAAAATGTAAGAAAAGGTAATGGTGGGGGTTTTTTACCAATTTATGATCATACATCTTTCATTCTTCCCCAAAGGATGTCTGTGGTTACAAAGAAACATGTCAGACAAATTAGCAGGCTAGATTAGTTTAGCTAGTTAGAACAAATCTTGGCTACAGTTCTGAAGCTGTCTATTTCAAGAGTATAGGAGAGGAAAGAAACTGTATTTCAGTAGAGCTGAATGAAAAGGGAGATTGTGTTCTTGGAAGTGTCTCTTCTGCCTCTTTGAAACTGGTGCAAAACGTCTGGTTTTATTTTGGTCTTTATAGTGGGTTAAATACTTTCTGTGTAATGCCTCGTGTTAGATGTATTTTGGGGTTTTTTTTACTTGTAACTAAATTTCTTCTAATTAAAAGTGAACAATTTTTAGAATTCTGACTGAACAGCTGTCCTCCACAGCCTTCTGTGATGTATCTCTGTTAAAGACACTACTACAGTTGGCCAGGGTAAACTGGCATCCCTCAAGTTTAAGAAATGCCTTTCAGCATTTTTCCTATAGAATGATCTATGTCTTTGAGTTCTGTGATTGAACTCCTGAAGAAGTGTGTGTGAATCTTACTACTGTAATTACTTTTTTCCCAGTCCCCTAATTGGTTTTTTATTTGAATAACTAAATAGATTCTTAAGTAATCATAAAATTTGAACTGACAAAATGAAAACAAACACATAAAAACGCTCAGGACAAAGGCAAATTAAGAATGGATATTTGGACAGGTTGGAAATAGAAGGCCAGTGACTCACCACTAGATAGAGATTATAATGTTCTAAACATCTCACATCATTGGGTCTTCAGAGCATCAAGTGCAAATTGAGCTGTGTCAGTGTATAAGCAGTGATACTGTGTATGTCCCTTGGCTGACTTCCAGAAACCAGCTCAGAAAGCAAAATCCCCAGTGGAGTGAGTAAAAAACAGTAAGGTATGCAAACATTTAACTTTTTTTTTTTCCTAATATAGCTAGAAAGTAAATAAAGTCACAGAACCTGTTTACCTTAGAAGACTGGATGAGGAGTAGAGCTTGACTTTTTGTGCTTTCACAATTTCCTTCTTGGCTGGAATGTCTTGCCTTCATTAAGTTAATTCCTTAATTCCAGACCACTCTTTTTTGGGGGCATAGACTCTACTGTTTGGTCCTCTTCCAAATACAACATGTGCTTCCATCTCCCAGACATTTACTATGATTTCATAAGTATTGAGAAATGAGGGAAAGCAACCTAATCTGCAACCTAATTTTAGTTGTTTCCTCGTACCAAATAGAAAAATCCCTTCTTCACTTCATCCAGCAGTGGTGGAATTCTTCAGCAGTTGATGTGGGAATAGTTTACTAGCATGTTCTGAGACTGGTAAACTGACCAGTTGTAAAAGAAGTTGTGGTTAGGCCTTCAGAGTCCTGACAGTGGCTTAAAAATGGTAACTTGTGTTCAATCTCTACTACCATAAAATATACTTCAAAATAAAATATTCTTCACTGCAGAACATGTATACAAACATAATGAACTGAAAACTTCCTTTTTGAACTTGGTTGCATTCCTGTTTATACACTTACAGAAAAAACAGAAATTAAAACCCACTTTCCCCCTCAAAAGCAAATCCAGAACTCACTGAATTGATAAAGAGTCACTGTAGAACACTGAACATGAAGACCTTAAAGGTCTTTTCCAATGAATCTAAATGAATCTATGATTCTATGACAGCTGAGCCTTGCTGATTTCACTTTGTAGAGATGGAAAAGCTCTTTGACCATTCACATGGTTCCTAAATGAACACAAAAGAGGAAACACTGTACCATTCTCAGATGACAGTGTCAGCAGCTACCTTTAGTGAAAAGGTACTAATCAGGATTTGCATCAAAATTACTGGGTATCTTGCAGAGAAATGAAGAACGTGAGAAAATGAAGTAGGGCAAAGTTTGCTCGAAAAGATTTTCCTGTTCGAAAATTGTTGTGCAAAAAGAAAGTGGCATATTCAGTGTGGTTTTTAATTTCAGCTTCCCTAGTTTGTGTTTTGGGTTTTTTTTGCATTTGATGAAAATATGCAAGTCTGTAGGCAGAAAACATTCTTGTGTTGATTTTGTTTAAAACAAAAATAGAGGAATATGTTGAAATTGAATATCCATAATATAGGTACTGTATATTATTTTCGTTGCTAAAACTGAAGAGCCAAATAAGCATCTTCTTTTAATTAAAAACAGGTAATGACTAAAATAATCCTCAAGTCACTTTAGCTATTTAGCACCAGCCTTTGATGTAAACACTGCTGAGAGTGACATAAACACTTGTTAGCAGCAGAGTGTGAAAACTCTAATGGAATTCTGGACATAAAAGCCATCTTGTCAAGATGAAAGTTGCAAGGTAGACTTTAATAAGTTGTCATTTGAGGAAACATATGAGTAAGCACAATAAATTAGCTTGAATAGTCGTTGCTGCTTACTCTTAATCTACTAAAATGCTTAGCATGACCCTAGTGATGTTAAAGTTCCTGGGTCTCTGGACATAGGTGGTTTCCATTGTGGGAATTTATAACTTCTAGCTAGGGCAGGTAGAGGTGTGTAACTTAAATTTTCTGTTTTACAGAGTTGAAGTGAATTTCATGCAAAGGCTTCACGTGGTTTAAGGGTGAACTTTGTAGAGTAAGGATAACAGTTGGACTTGATGATCCTGAGGGTCTTTTCTGATCAGAATGTTTTTGTGATTCTGTGATTATTCATTGGTCCTTGCCTTGTTCTCTTGCTACGACATTAGCCTCTAGCTTTATGAGACACATTTTGCCCATCTATATAGCAAGTTTAATTCAGATGAGCAGTATTATGACAATTGATAAGACTTAATGTTCTCCTAAAGTTCTGTATTGGAAAATGTATTTGATGGTTCTTGATAATCATCCCACCTCTGTAGCTACCAGTTACTTATTCGAGAAATGTTTGAGAGTTTAATTTCATTAATTCAGTTGTTCTTTATGTGACAAAATTGAGGGAAAAAAAAGATCAGTGGAGACAACAAGAAAGTCATGCAGCAACGGATTCAGGAGCTAAAGAGCTTTGAAATAGTGAGCTGCTGTCTAATGCCACTTGATGGCCAGGCATTGAGCTGACAGCCTGTTGGATGCATACAGTGCTTGGCTCCTGCCTGGAGCCTGTTACTTAATGCTTGACAGCTGTGCAGTGAAGCGGGTAGGATTTGGAGGAGGAGAAGAAATACCTGACAGGTTTGATTTGCTTCTTCTGTAGGTGCCTTTGTAAGTTGTGTGGTTACAGTGTTCACCTCAAGGGCAAGAGCCTCGAAACTTAGTTTTAATTAAATAGTAATTGAATAAAATACTAAAATAATTTACAGAAGAAGGGATTAGAATTCTTCTTCTTCCACAGATCCAAACTTAAATTCTGATAGACAATTAAGTAACAGTCTTCTGCCTAAAGGAGTGGTTTGATCCTTGTGTATTTGTGTATTTGTAAGTAGGGAAATCAGAATTCTTAGGTAGATGATTTTCCTATTGTATATAAAATAAATAAATGCAAACAAACATAAATACACAATACTTACTTGTACCTGGGTAACAAGAAATGAAAAATATTTTTAAAAATCAAGGATACCTTTCTGGGTTTGAATGTTCAGTCTGAGTTACATGTAGAATGGAGTGTTCCTTCCCACTAGCTTCAAACAGCTAATTCATGATGTATTTAATTAGCCTGTGGGGTTACCTGTGTCTTACTGTAGGCTACTGGGATAACAGACATGGTAAATAACCTGACAGACAAAATAAAATTAAAGCACTAGAATTTGAAGGCTGCAGTTATGGAGAAAGATTAGGAACACTGAGATTTGAAAAGAGAAGGAAACAATAATGCCTGTGTAAGCAGAGCTGTGGAAGTGGTGGAACACCTCTGCATGAACTAAATATGGTGCTGGATTGCTAAGCAGGGATGATGACTGATCTCAGGAGAATTTTCCTTTTTGCAGTGTAATGTGTACAGGTCCTGTAAGATATACCAGTCAGGACACTGAGACTGGTCTTCAGTGGGAAGAAGAGTTTTGCTTTTATCTTGACTTTACAAGTTAGGATTAATTAGGATTTGGAGTTTTTTTCTGTGATTGTCTTACACAGTTATACACACAAACCTTCAATTGCAAAAAAAAAAAAAAGAGCAGCCAGTAGGAGTTCGCTGTTGAGTAATTCAGTACTGCCATAAGTGACAGTTATAATCCAAAAGACTGTGAAAAGGATGAACTGTTAATATAAATGGGAAAATTAAACAGTTGGAAATATAATAAGAGCAGACATGTTGGGATGGATAAGGTTCAGGACTGCTTGCATATAAGCACAGCTAGATGGACGTAGCAGGATTTAGAATCATACAGTCATAGAATGCAGTGAATTGGAAGGGATCTCTAGAGGCCATTTAGTCCAACCTTCTGCAGTTATAAGGAAGGAGGTAATAAGCAACTGGATCAGATTGCTGTAAGTCCTGTCAAGTCTGACCTTGAATGTCCCGAGGAATGGGGCCTCCACCACTTCCCTGGGCAACCTGTTCCAGTGTTTCACTACCCGCATAGTAAAGAACATCTTCCTAATGTCCAACCTAAGTTGGACATTCTCTAATTTAAAGCCATTTCCCCTTCTCTCCTCACTACAGACCTTTCTAAACAGTCCCTCCACAGCTTTCTTGTAGGCCCCCTTCAGGTACTGGAATTAGGTCTTAGGTATTAGGTCTCCCCTAGAGCCTTCTCTTCTCCAGGCTGAACAACCCTAGCTCCCTCTGCCTGTCCTTGCAGAAGAGGTGTTCCATCCCCCCATCATCTTTGTGGCCCTCCTCTGGACCTGCTGCTTCAGGTCTGTGTCCTTCCTGTGTTGAGGGTTCCACAGCTGGACACAGTACTCCAGGTGAGGTCTCAGCAGAGCAGAGTGGCAGAACCACCTCTCTCAACCTACTGGCCAGGATGCAATTGGCCTTCTGGGCTGCAGGTTCACATCGTTGTCTCATGTCCAGCTTTTCACCCACCAGTACCTGTCCTTTTACTTAGAGCTACTTTCTACCACATTGTCCCCCTGCCTGTATTGATGACAAGCCCCCAACCTAGCTAGGTATAGGAACTGAGAGAAGGATGTAGTGAGGGACCATGTCAGAGGCCTTGCAGAACTCCAGAAAGACATCCGTTGCCCTTCCCTTGTCTGCTGATGTGACACTCCATTGTAGAAAGCTACTAGATTAGTCAGGCAAGACCTACCATTAGTAAAGCCATGCTGGCTATCTCAAATCACCTCCCTGTCCTCCATGTGCCTTATCAGATCCTCTAGGAGGATCTGTTTCATGATCTTTCCAGGCACAGAAGAGAGGCTGACAGGTTGGTAGTTCCCAGTGTCATCCTTTGCACCCTTCTTAAAAATGGGTGTAATGTGTCCCTTTTCCAGTCCCCAGGGACTTCACCTGACTGCCACACATTTTCAGATATCATGGAGAATGGCTTGGCAACTACTTCAGCCAGTTCCCTCAGGACTCTGGGGTGCATCTCATCAGGTTCCATGTGATTGCTCAGGTTCCTCAGGTGATCACAAACTTAGTGTTCACTTCCAGTGGAAGGGACTTTGTGGTCTTTCAGCTGAGGAAGTGTAAGAAGAGTGGCTGCCAGTGAAAACCAAGACAAAAACATTACTGAGAGCTCTGTCATTGAGGACCAGTTCCAGGGAATCCTATTGAATCACTCCCTAAAGAGCTGGAAATTTGCTTTCCTGAAATTCAGAGTCCTGACTATGATCCTTTTCTGACTTGTACCCTTTAGGACTGAGAACTAGGATGTGATTAGTAGCATAAAAATGAGGAGTTACCTTTGTATTGAAAATCGTTAAATGTCTAAACACTGAAATCCACAAGAAAAGGGCAACGGTA
Source organism: Semnornis frantzii (assembly GCA_013399775.1). Lineage (NCBI taxonomy): Eukaryota > Metazoa > Chordata > Aves > Piciformes > Ramphastidae > Semnornis > Semnornis frantzii. The sequence continues at coordinate 6,680 of VWYK01085688.1, read as the reverse complement.
GTTACGACTTCAGTGTTTCACCCGTATTTAAAACTGACATCTAAACATTTGAGATAACAGGCCAAGCTGAGTCTTCTGCAAGTAAATAAGGCAAAACAGGGAAAGAATTTGAATGGCTATTTTTCTGTAGGTAGAAACATTCAAATTATGTTCACTGGAGACATCTTTGAGGCCATGGTGTTGCCCATGATGAAATTGTTAATGCAGAGTCTTGAGACGAGAACATTTGGAACCCGTTTTTTTGTTCGTCTCTGCAAAGTTCTTTCATAACAAAAAAACCAAACAAACAAAAAAATATCATTATATATAAAAAGTCATGTAAATGCACATTTCATGTCTGCTGATGCTCAATATAAGTAACTTGGAAAATATATTTTTTCTAATGAATGTTGTCATCTCTTTGTGCTTTAACATTTGATACTTTTGATTCTCTAGCAATTTCCTCTGTAGAATAGCTTTTTTAAACCCTGTAGTTGTGTTGTCTGACAGATTTAATCAGTAAGTTCTACCATGGATGGGATACTTAACCACTCTTCAGTGCAGTAATTTATTTATTTTTATCTCCTTGAATACATATGGCCTTTTCTGTATGAAGTGATGAGTTACAGGAGTATGATACAAAAGTGCTGTTTTATGAAAGTGGGAATGAATTTTTGTGCATGATGCTCGTGACCCTTTAGTTTTGAAACTATTTTTGAAAGTTTTGAGAGCTAGAATATGCATAGGTAATAACTCAGTGGCAGATTATTGTATCTGCAGAAGCTCAGTGATTCACATCACTAGGAAAGGAGGACAAATCTCTCAAATAGTTTTTCACAAGATATTCACAACTTACTTTCTTCATTCAAAGATCATTCATTCTTTAACTACCTAAGAATAATCTGGACTGGTTAGAGAAGTACTAAAATCTGTGACAAAACTAGATGATTTTCTGGACCATAGAGCACTAGAAAGAACTTTAGAGGAGCTGTACACATCAGTGCTATGAAGTAATTTAGGTCCAAAGGGGCAAAATTAAGTGACTTCCAGGCTTAAGATTCGCAACTCGAGGCAGATCTGCCCAAATGATCAAGTGGCTACTTTGTGACCTCAGCTGTACAAACTTTGAACAACTTGTTAGGCTACAGAGGAACGAGATAGTGCGTAGTACATAAAATACACCACTTTGCAAATCTGTGATACATTCTAGTCTGAAACAGTGTTGGTANGAGATAGTGCGTAGTACATAAAATACACCACTTTGCAAATCTGTGATACATTCTAGTCTGAAACAGTGTTGGTAGTATGATTACTATCTCAAAAGGGATATGGAAGGATTTAGGACAGCCCAGAAACAGGAACTAGAATCAGTGAAGGGCTCAGAAAGCATTAAATGAAACAATGTAGAACAGACTAAAATTTTAGAAAGGCATGAGATCTGGCAAACAATGACAAATGATAAAGGTCATAAAGAACAGTTAAGAAATTTGAAACTTGGGGTGGGGGGAACAACCCTCTATGATAAATCTAAAGCTAAAAATGTGTGGTTAACTCACATGTTAAACTGAAAAGACCTGGCTTTTCACCCCATCTGTAACCATATTCTGAAGCTTGCTGGCAGTCATGCAGCAGTGCTACACGTTCCAATTTATGATGCATTACACACGTTTACATCTCTGACAGACGTACCTGTGTGTGTGTGAGTGTCGTTTGAGGACTTTGTTAATTATTCTATGCAACAGATGACAAAGAATGGCACAGTGGAATCTGAAGAAGCTAATACACTGACACTGGATGACATTTCTGATGATGACATTGATCTCGACAACACAGAGGTAGATGAGTACTTCTTTCTACAACCTCTGCCAACAAAAAAGCGAAGGGCGTTGCTGCGAGCTTCTGGCGTGAAGAAGATTGATGTGGAAGAGAAACACGAGCTGCGGGCCATCCGCCTGTCCAGAGAGGATTGTGGCTGTGACTGCCGTGTGTTCTGTGATCCAGAGACTTGCACTTGCAGCCTTGCAGGCATAAAATGTCAGGTAACTGCTGTTATTTAACTCTCAAGAGAAGAGGGGGGTGTGTGTGTATGCACATGCATGCACTTCTTGTTGTTAAGTTAGAAGTATTGGAAACTAATTAATTATTAGATGATAACAACTGTGGGTCTCAAACTAATTTTTTTAAGGCCCAGTGTGATGGTTTGGGAGTTCCTGCCCCCCCCACTTTGTAAAATGACCCAGACTAGAACTCAGTCGGCTGGAAGTTAAGGAATGAAGCTATATTTACATCTTAGCACAATATACAAGCAGATATATACACTATATACAGGAATATTTAAAGAAATATACAAGTTAAAGGTAATACAGAAACACCACACCCCTCCCAGAAATCAGAGACCCCAGGAGGGGCTCCCAACCACCCTTCCGCCTTCTCCCCACCCCTACAACTTACCCCAAGGTTTGCCTTACGTGCAAGGAGAATTTTTGAGGATTGGCTAGGGGGGATTATAAGAAAAGTGGTTAGTGAAGTTGTTCAGCAGAGAGGAGAAGCCAGAAGCTGCTAGACAGCCCAGACGCTGTGCCCCAGAGACACTGACTCCCAGCTCGAGACACTGTCTTATCTTTTGTTTTGAGTTCTTATTCCTAAACATCTCAGCAAGCCTGTGAGTGAAGTAGACATCACCATTGTTTTCCTTCACAGCCTATAGTATAATTTTCTCTATTAATATATTCCAGTTAGCTCAAACCAGCACACCCAGATTTAAGACAATACTGTGCAATACAATCAGTCTCCTTAAACATCTTTATGATTGTTTTAGGAGTATTTGTCATTTAGGGTTCTTCTTTGTTCTAGTACAAATAATAGAAGAATCTGTAGCCTGCAGATTCCAGAAGGGATATTACTTTTTATTTTAGAGCAAATTCACTTACTGTCCCAATGCGAATTATAGTCCAAATTCAATGAGAAACAATAAAAGAAACTCTGTGAGATCATCCTGTATTTAATAGGCATGATACTTAAAATAAATGTGAGGAATTTGTGTGTAGGCAATCAAAAAATAACATCTGCTAATACATTAGGTAGCTTTTCCTTTACCGTTGTGTGTTTACATAGTGTCACCTATACAGTTGTCAGTGTCCCAAATGTTCCCCAAAAACTCTTTCCGCTGTCGTTGTCATTTTGCTGTTGAGTTCATTTCTTACTGCATTTTTCATCATACGTGAAATCCAATCTAAACTGTGCTTCTCTAAGTAATATATTCTCTTTGCAAGTCTTTTCTTCACCTTCACGTGTGAGGAAGATGCACTAGATGGTGTTTAATGGCTCTCCTCAGCATCATACTTGCAAGTATTATAGTGTAGATGAAAATCATTCACCTTATGGTGTCTAATCTAACTCTTCAACATGTGGATTCAGTCACATTTTTAGAAATTTAAGATGGCTATTATTAGGTATATAACTTCTGTCCACAGTCTGTTGAGCTTACAATATTGCATCTACAACAGACTGAAGTATCTTTTAGAATGCACTTAAGTGTTTATACTGTCTGTGGTCAGGTGCTTGCATTAGAAACTTCCTTTTAAAGATTTTTATGGATGATTCACTTTGTTTCAATAAGTTTCTAGTTTCTCTGATTTTCACCAAATATTAAGGCTTACTTTGGTAATGTGTTTGTCTAGATTTGAGCACAACGTGCAGCAAAACTGTAGCAGAACTATAAACAGAAAAACTCCCTAATTTTGTGTTCTACCGTATAATGTTCTCACCTATGGAACAGAGACATATTTTTTCCTGCTCTGCAGCACTGTTGAATGTGTGGGTCCCTCACTGTTCCTGTCAGTTGTGCTAAATTGCCAGGCTGAATTATTGTTAGCTTCCACTACCCTTACAAGTACTTCTCAAGGTGAATCCCCCCCTACTTCTCTAATTTATTGCTCTTTGCTGTCCAGGTTCTGTCATATCAACAGGCTTATGCTGTGCCTTGTTAATCTGTATTCTTCTCTTTTAAAAGGTGGATCGTATGTCTTTTCCATGCGGTTGCACTAAAGAAGGGTGTAGCAATACAGCAGGTAGAATTGAATTTAACCCTATCCGTGTACGAACTCACTTCCTGCACACAATAATGAAGCTGGAATTGGAGAAGAACAGAGAGCAGCAAGTTCCAGCACTAAATGGGTGTCACAATGAGATCGGTGCACACACTAGTTCCATGAGTCCAGGACCCCATCCGGTTGAGTATTCAATTGCGGAGAACTTCGAGATCGAAACAGAGCCCCCGGCTGCAGTTCTGCACTCTCAGTCAGCTGAGGACTTGGATTGCCCGGGGGAAGAGGAGGAAGAGGAGGATGGGAGTAGCTTTTGTAGTGGAGTTACAGATTCTAGTACACAGAGTTTAGCCCCTAGCGAATCAGATGATGATGAAGAGGAAGAGGAAGATGAAGAGGAAGATGATGAGGAAGAGAAAGCAGATGATTTTGTGGAAAGCATGGGCTCTCATGCTGATATGGTGCCTCTTCCTTCTGTCCTTTGCTACTCGGATGGAACTGCTGTGCATGAAAACCACTCTAAAAATGCCTCATACTATACTAACTCTTCAAGTCTATATTACCAAATAGAGAACCAAGTTGCTGGCACTGCTAACCAGATTGGTGAGACTTACTCAGAAAGGGATGCTGTCAAGAATGGTGGTCTTTCTCTGGTGCCTTACAGCATGACTTCAGAACAGTTCGTTGACTACACACGGCAATCAGAGGAAACTTTTAGCAGCCCTCATTATCCTTCTGCAAACCCCTCAGTGATTGTTTGCTGCTCATCTTCTGAAGGAGATAGCAGTGTTCCATGTAACAGTTTATACGCTGAGCATAGGCCCAGTCATCCTCAAGTGGAATTTCACTCATACTTGAAAGGTCCTTCTCCAGATGGCTTTGTTTCAGCTTTGAATGGTGACAGTCTTATACAAGAGCATCCTGCTGAGAATTCACTGAGCCTCCCAGAAAAGAGCAGACTGCACGAAGAGTGCATCAAATCACCAGTGGTAGAAACGGTACCTGTTTAATATTAGAATTATTGTAGGACTGACTTCCTATATTAAAATGAACTCACACTGGATTTCCTAGATGCTTACTTTTTTAAGAGGTAGACAACACTTGGTCTTGTAGTCAATGTTCCAGACACATTTTGTTGTCTCAAGCTACAGTGGCAGTGGTATTGCACAAAAACAGTTCATGTAGAGATTTAAATAAAAACAATGAAACTGTCTTTTGATAAAAATAAACCACGTAAGTAAAAAAACACATCCAACATATTTCAGAGTAGCCTACCTATCGAAGTACGTGGAACCTGCCAAGCTATCTGAATCAAAGCTTCATGTTTTTGATTGTCGGGCCTGTGCAAGATTGTTAATAATGATACTTTGAAATAGTCATGTTTAGAGTCCTACTAATTTTCAACATATCTGAGAAGATGCTAAGTTTAATGTAAAAGTAACTACTGTACATAAAAAGTTTTAATTGTTCTGTACTGTATGTATTTTATTTATGGTAGTTTAGTACTCATGTTTTGATAAAAAAATGAACAGCATGTTCATTTGTGCAGAGGATCCATAGCTGGGTACAAAAAACTTGTCCACTTTTCATCTGGAGTACCTTCTCTTCTTCCTTTTTGGTTGGTGTTTGTTTGGTTTTTTGTTTTTTTTTTTAATTATTTAATTTCTCTTAAACTATCTCGAAACACATTTTTAGAGTGTGCTACTTTCTTTTTCACTGTTCTTGACAAGCAGAAGAGTCAGAAAAGGGGCATTTGTGTTTTCTAGAAAGGGGAAAGGTAGACAATCCTCCATTAAAACCAGTGGCATTCCAGAACGAGTACCCCCTTCCCAAAGAAAAATGATCTTGTATATAATGGCAAAGCAGCAGCTGAAGCTTGCACAGCACCTTTTAGCCCAACAAACATTCAGATACTTAATGCACTTTAGTGCCATTTTGCAGCACTGTATAAACTGCAGGCACTGTGAACTATTTTGGAGAAATGCCATAGCTCCAGACTCCGAGGTGTATGTAAGATCTTAAAATTCATTGTAACAAAACCTGTGCTTTTCCCAAGCCAGTTTATGAATATGTCAGTAGATAATCTATAAAGGCAGAGACTTACTAATCAAAGTTTTAAGCGAAGCATGGAAAAATCCAACGTGAATCCAACACAAAAGTGTCTACATTTTCCCAAATACTTTGCAGTTTTTATGAAATACGAGACTGGCTTTTGAGGGGTTCTGATCATACCTCAGATTTACAGCGTCCTTTGGTCTAATGAGGAATCAGTAGATTCAGTGAGGAAACACAGCTTCAGAAATTTTTTATCTGCTAGAGTTCGCAGGCAAAATAGCACTGCACCATACAGATATCCATTACCTTGTCCTTCCATTTGTTTTTAAATGAAATGGGAATTAAAATGCCTGCTTTATCTCAACCTTTAATTTATTAACCAACCTTGCTTTCTTCTAGAAAAGGAGGCAGAGGAACCTGTTTTTCCTTACACTGATAATTCTGCACTGCCTTATTTTTTACTTCAGAATCTATTTTAATATTTCTGTTCTTCTAACGCTGAAATTTTATTTACTATGCATCAGGTGGGTTGAAATGTAGATTGTTTTGTTTGTCAGAACAAGGATCAGCATCTTAGTTTTTACCTATGTCAGATCTAGA
>VWYK01085686.1:0-15104 GCA_013399775.1 Semnornis frantzii | reverse complement strand
ACTCCCAAACCATCACAGCATGACAGAGGGAGAATTTTTTACTGCTGCTACAGTTCACGATGTATAGAACACATACATGAGTAAATGACATGTTCTCAGGGCTTTAAACCAGGCCACTTACAAGAACAGTAGAAGTATCATCATCTGAAATACAGATCTGGACCTGCTTTTATTTCATGAAGAAACTAAGGGAAAGAGCAAAGCAGAATACTCCTCATTGTGTGCTGTTTATAGCTGCACAGTGGTGTCTATCCACTATTGGGTGGAAGCATTAGAGTTACATTTCTCTAACACTGAGAAATTATTTCTTCCCTTTTCTCTGAGGAGATCCTGCCTGCTTGGAAATTCTTCCAGCTCCCCCTCCCTGACTGGCATCCTTCCACAGTTTTAAACTAACAATACATACGCATCAACTCTGAGTACACATGGAATGCTGATGTCAGGAGATCTGGCTCCTTGCGCTGACTGCAATGAGCTCAAAAAGCCAGCCCCAGTATGTCACTTCACACTGCTTAGCCTCCAGCCCCACAGCGTGCAATTGTTATAGTGATGTTTGTATGGTTTAAAATGCATTCTGAGACCTTCTACATGCTCCTACAGGGCTGGGAGGAAGAGTGGTCTTGGGGTGAAGACACTGAACTAGGAGATAGAGTAACAGTGAATGAATTCCAGCTTCTGCTTTTACCATGATTTTCAGGCATGCCACATCACAGCTCTTCCTGCTTTAGTTAATCTGTTAAACAGGGATGAAATCCGCAAGCCTTGAATCACAGAATTACAGATCATTTCAGTTGGAAAAGACCTTTTAAGATCGAGTCCAGCCATCCCTTAACTCTGCCAAGGCTAGGGCTAAACCATGTCCCTCAGCATCACATCTCTGAGGCTTTTAAACACCTCCAGGGATGCAGATTCAACAACCTCCCTGGGGAGCCTGTTCTAGTCTTTAAGAACTCTTTCAGTCAAGAACTTTCTTCTAATGTCCAACCTAAACCTCCCCTGATGCAACTTGAGGCCACTTCCTCTCCTTAGCACTTGTTCCTAGGAAGAAGGACTAGGCACTTTTGGCACTTGGGAAAGAGCTGGCAGCAAGGCCTAAGTGTCTAGATATATAAACTTCTGTAAATCCATGAAACCCTTCAGTGTAAATGAAAAGGTCACTGTGTTGCTCACCTTCCCAGATAGATTCAGTAACGCAGTAGGAACAATAACTGCATTCATTTCTCAGGATGTTCCAACTTTCTAAAAACAGAACCTCTGTATTTTTCTATTTTAAGTTTCGCCTGTGCAAATAACTGTCTCTCCAGAAATACCAGATATCCATTTTTGGGTAAATGGAAAAAAAAAAAAATTCAGAGCCAGGGAACAACAACTGTACTGCACAAACAGCAAGTAGCAGTTGACACCATCTTATCTCAGTGCATGATCTTATAAAAACCAAACAAAATCCTCATTCCTGTGAACTGTTCCATGCTATCATGGAAAATATTGCAAGATATTTGTGGCTGTTTCAAAAATGGTAGCAATTACAACACTTTGAGGCCACAATTTAAAGCTTACCATGGTCAGAAAGGTGATCTTGCAGTTATACAGATATCCTTCAAGAGCTTACACTTACACAAACATCCCCAGTTTTTTGCCTTCAACAAAGTTATCTCCATTGAGCTAAAGCATTTGGAGATAAGGAAAGTGATGTAAGTTATTCATAGATCCATTGAATGGGTTGGGTTGAAAGGGACCTTAAAGATCATCTAGTTTCAACCCCACTGTCATGGGCAGGGATACCCTCCACTAGACCAGGATGGTCAAGGCCTCATCCAACCTGGCCTTACGAAGAAAGGAGGCTGCAGGCAACATCTTAACTCCGAAGAAAAAACTTTTCTGACTTACTCTCCTCTTATTTCAGCTTTCTTTGAATTTAATAGCTGTAAATATTTCTGAGAGTCTCCACAGTATGTCACTGCTACATGGAATCTCAAAAGAAGTTGCATTAAGGGTAGAGCCACAACTGTATCACCCGAGAACTGGCCTCTCCTCTTGTTTTTGTGTTAAATCCAGTGGTGTTTTTACAACAGATACCATTCCCTTTTAAAGTTTTGTCCTCTGAATTGTACTTCAGTATGTCCTTTTGTGGATTATCCCCTGCCCACATGCACTGTTACAAGTCTCAGCCTTTCTTTCACTGTACACAAGGTCTTTGTAAATTCAGTTGCAAATTGAAAGAAAAGACTATGCCTGCCAGTAATTACCAGTATCCATGTAAAGGAAATGGATTAAAAATTAATGATATTAATTTTGATGTCCAGGCAGAGACTGTTAATAACTATGAATACTGTTTATTAACATCAAATCTCGCCACAAAACTTATATACAAGGTTCAAAAACACACGGTTTGGAAATTTATACATGCAGGGAACAGGCAAAACTGGAAGTCTTTAAGGCAACTAGCATAAGCAAACATTTTTACTGGCAGAGAAGGTTTGTGCGGTCACTTACACCGCTTGCAGTTAGTTATCCTGTTTAGCCACAGGAAGCTCCTTTCTGCTATGGCAGAAGGCAATCAGTGATTACAAGAGGCTTGAAGCATTTACTCACAAAATATTATGGGACAATACCCAAAGCACATGGTGGGGCTNTTGCCCATATTAGGTGAAACTGGGGCTTTGTCCCCTTCCTGTGGCCACCACCCCCAGCACAGAGGGAGGGGGAGCAGGGGAACATGCCTGGGCAAGCCAGGACATTTACAAGCTCACTTGGCCTATCTAGGCCTACCACGACAATCCATTATTGGGATATTGTTTAAAAACACCAACAATTTTTCTCCTTTATTACTCAGCTTTCACCATTCATTTGCATTTCCTTGAGCCTCATCTCATCCATTTCCATTCCCAGTATAGGCTAGATTCACAGAATGGTTTAGATTGGAAGGAACCTCCAAGATCATCTAGTTCCAACCCCCTGCCATGTGCAAGGACATCTTCCACTAAACCAGGTTGTTCAAGGCCTCATCCAGCTTGGCCTTGAACACCTCCAGGGAAGGTGCATCCACAGCCTCCCTGAGCAATCTGTCCAAATGTTTGACCATTCTCACTGGAGAGGTGTTTTCTTACTGTAAAGGTGGTTTCTGCTTTCTCAGAGGAAAAATATAGAAAGTAACTGCTGGGAGAATTGTTATGTGAATTGAAAATGTAATAATGTTCTGGATCTTAGATACAGCTGTAATAAAAGGGGTCTATTTAAGGAAATGCTTGCCTTTTATGGCACCTCTATATGACACGAGATTCAACAAATGAGGAAAGCCCAAGGAATCCTCTGGGTTTCATCTTACCTAAAGACTCGATGGAGCCTGACCATCTGGCTGCTGAGAAGATGCTGTGGGGAGAAGAGTCTGCTTTGTTACTTCTTTCAGCTAAATGATGAGCAAGCTCCTTTTTTGTCTGTATGAAATAAAAGATTAATCACAAAACCAAACCACCTTACCAAACAAGATCTGTATCAGTCCCATGATAAGAGACAAGAGCAAGACCTGACTGGCAGTGGCTGTCCCCTTAACACAAAGCGTGTAGGAGCCCACTGTCCTGAGCTGAAGATGAACTCCAGCTCCCATCACAGAAAATGCAATGACTCTCTTGGTGTTTCCAGAGAGTGAAAACAGAAATGACAGTGGTTTGGGTAATCTTTTTGGGCTGTTAGTGAGTTAAGAGTGTAGACTGAAGTGTTTTGGCTCTCTGCTACCCAGTAGCAAAAAGGAAAAAAAATCCAAGACATTGGGTGAGTGGACAGAGATAATGTGCAATTCCCTCCCTGTGTGGCAGACAGAAGACAACAATTTCAGACTGCTGGGCACTGATTCAGCAGTGAAGCCCTTCCAAACCTCTCCTGTAGATTTAAGCTTATACAGGATTGTCTTTCAGCCACAAAATTTGCAATGTTAAAATGCTTTGATTTAAGTGACATTAGCATTTCCCATTCAGGAATGAAGAGCAGCACTGGCAATGGGATATCTGTCCTCTTCCCTACTAGCAGTACCCATCTTCTCTCCAGCAGAGTGTTAGAGTTACCATGTACTAAGGCTCATTTGGAGTCTTGATGGGGCCCTGATCAGCCTGATCTAGTTGGAGATGTCCCTGCTCACTGCAGGGGATTGAACAAGATGACCTTCAAGAGCTCCTTCCAACCCGATGCATTGTATTATCTCTGCAAGAGGACTGAGGGAAGGAGGGATATGTGAAGGGAAAGATGACCCTACTCCATGCAGGAGAGAAGTGCAAGAACCCAAGGGCCATGTTTACACCGAAGTCCTCCTTGGGCAAGTGCTGTCCTGCAGGCAGGGTTAGATCAACTAGACCGAGGTGTATTAGTTAACAAAATGTCTCATGAACTTGAAGTAGCTTTTCTAGTTGCTACCATTTATCTTAAGGTTCTTCCCCATGGGTCTGTTTTGGACAATGAAGTGTTCAGACTAATTTTTTTCCCTTGGAAAAGGTCTATCTTGGGAGAAGGGATTTTCTTATGCCCTATTATAAGGTAATTCTGGTTGATTCTATGATTCTATGCTAGGTTGAGCAGTCAGGTATCCATATATGAATGGAATGCACTACCTCATAGCATTTGATTCAGGAAGTTCAGGGTGGAAAGATTTTGGCCCATAAACAAACAAATCCATAATCAAACAAGAGATTTGAGAAAATAGTATGTATTCAGAAGGCACCATCCCATAAGGGACCTCTCTTTGCACAAGGATGAGTGTAATAGAGAATCTAAACCAAGAGATAAGGAGTTTTGCCTTCAACACATGAACTGGACTCTGGAGGAAAAGCTGGTAAAAGGACACTTTCAAATGTACAGTATCTGACTAACAAACATGATACATGCCAAGGGTACCCACAAAATCCAGGTACAGAGGGAAAGCAACATAGAGAAAAGGAAAGAGGTAACCGAGGTCCATACACCATCAGTACAACAACACAATGGTCCTACTGCCCATTCAGAAACACTAGGGCCAGCTGAAGCAGAATCCTGACTGAAAACATCCAGCCACCTCAAACACTTCCAAAAACACTGATGAGTAAAGCATGGATTGGCAAGCTTTATGCTGGATTGAGTGTTCTTTGGCTTCACGTAGACAGAAAAAAAAAAAAAAAAAAAAAAAAAAACATNAAAAAAAAAAAAAAAGCTTACATCTCCCAGGAAATTTGCCATGGGTTCTGACTAAGTCTGCTCAAGCAAGATCAGAAGTGCACTGCTGAGTGATCCAATTGTGATCATCAGATCAGAGTTCTATAAATGAATGAAAATCCAGAGTGTGAATCTGCAGACAAGCCCAAGAAGAAGGAAGGAAGAACAGAGCACAGGCAGGCAAACTGCAGAAGCAGGTCACAGAGCTCGAAACAAATGTGGATGCTCCCAGTGTGCAGTGACAAAGACACGGGTCGCATCCTTGAGATCATCAGCTTGGTCTTCACTGTGGCTAAAACAGTTGGAAACCTCCTGTTTCTCTCCCTGAGGAGCAATATATTTTGTTCTTCTCAGTGTCACCAAGCTGAGGGACAGCTAGCTGAGCTCTCCAGGCTGCTGAGGCAGCTCTAGGGCAGAGCAGTAGCCACCACTTGCACACACACCCTGACACAACTGCATGAACCACAAAAGACTAACAATGCTAGACTGCTTATTTTAAAAATCCCCCTGACAATGGAACCTGAAGTTCCACTTTAACATGAAGATAAACTTCTTTACTGTGCTGCATCACTGGAACAGTCTGCCCAGAGAGATTGTGGAGTCTTCTTCTCTGGAGGTTTTCAGAACCTGCCTGGATATGTTCTTATGTGACATGCTCTAGGTGATCCTGTTTTGTCAGGGAAGTTGGATTAGAAGATCTCCAGAGATCCTTTCCAACTCCTACCATTCAATAGGTCTATGATGTGAGAATTAAATGGGGATTAATATCCTCTGGCACTAAATACACGGCCCATGGGAGGACTTTGGACCCTTTTCCTCCATCCCTCCACTGCTTCTTTGAGGGAGACACTGAAAGGTCTCAGGAATAAAAACAAAATCAGCTTTCAAAGTTTAAGAAGGATTTTCTGAAATGCAGTTAATTAAAGGGTATACTTAAAGTGTTCCTTGATCTTGAAACTTATATGGTGTGACGGTTTGGGAGTTCCCCGCCCCCCCACACTTGTAAAATGACCCNGGAGAATTTTTAGGATCGGCCGGGGGAATTAGAAGAAAAGTGGTTAGTGAAGTTACTCAGCAGAGAGAAGAAGCCAGGGCTACTAGAGAGCCCAAAACGCTGTGCCCCGTGACACCCACTGCCAGCTCGAGACACTCTCTTATCTTTTTGTTTCAGTTTCTTATTCCTAAACATCGCAGCAAGCCTGTGAGTGAAGTAGACATCACCATTGTTTTCCTTCACAGCCTGTAGTATAATTTTCTCTATTAAAATATTCCAATTAGCTCAAACCAGCACATATGGTTAACCTAAGTGACTCAGATGGAAAGAAAGACACCTCATTTGAAAACATGTCTCATTTCCTTTGTGGACAAGCACTGTCTCACAATGGGGAAAAATATTAAATATTAAGCATTTGTATTTCCCCAAATGTGTCAGTTATGTAGTAAAACAAAAAACAAACAAACAAAAAAGGCTTGAATGTGCTGAGGAAAACCAGGTTATGAATATAAAATAGTAACTCTGACTTGAGTGGTTAAAATCAAAACCTAATTATAATATTTATCAATTCCCCATGTGCTATGGGATACACAAGCACTGTGAATGCCTTTTTCCATTAGGAACTTCACATTAGTTAAGATGTCCACATTCACTTCATCCTATTAGAACCCTCTAATAATGAGTAACATAAAATAAGCAATTTTGCATGCATCATTTTACAGCTACGGCCTAGTTGTAATCACATGATAAGCTATAAGCACAGAAATAGTACCCTAAGCATATTATTTTGTGTATTTCCATTGCAATTGTGACTAGGAAAGTATCCTGAGTTCCAGAGGATGGAGAGCCAGGAAAAGTAGCCAGTCTTCCCAGTTCTCTCCAATTTACTTAATAAATCTATTTCTGACAGCACTGAATTCTTGTAACTGAATTCAGCCACAATCCCCATAGAGAGAACACCGATTCTGCTGGACTCCTACTGCAGTTCAGATACTCCAATGCAAAATCCATTTGAGTCAGCTGTAGAAATTCAACAGTTAGCACAAAACTTTCCACTCTCCCCATCTCACAAGGTTCTTCTTTTTGCTGAAAAAGTGCTTAACAATAAAAAATATCAGTTCAGGTTTAGCTGCCAGCAGGTGTAGGGTCCAGAACTTACCTACAATCAATGCAGCTGTACTGGAGTTTAGATATGATGAGCGTCTAGGTGTAAAAGCTATCTGAGAAGGATCCAATCCTGCCCTCACTAAAACCACACACTGAGTTGCCATCCTTACACATCTTAAATGTAGATAACAAAAAGAAGAAACAATTACCACCTTGTCCTGCTCTTTTCCACAGTCCAGTTGAAGAAATTTTAATCTCTGTAAAGTCGCCCTCATATCATAAACCTCCCTGCTCCGGTGCTCTTGAACAGACTCTGGGTGGGAGAACTGCAGCAGCCCCCTGCAGCCAATTAACTCAGCACTGCTTCTCCTCACCAGCCTTCCACTGGATCACAAGCTGCAGCACAGCCCTTTCCTAGACATTTCCTGTGGAATGTGGAATTGAGAATACCACTGGAACCTGCTCATTTAATAATTTGCACGTAGGGTCACTTTGTATGATGCACACAGATCTGCCTTTTTATTTTGCTGTGCTGTTGATCATATTTCTTCTCATCTGTCCTGGAAGTGGAAAATTTTATCAGCAATGTTCTCTTCCATACATTTTTAACTTAAAGTTTCTTCCTACTCTCTTCTCAGGGCTTATTAACCCCTTGAGTGTATCTTGGCAGTGATGTGGACTCTTTTGCTCTTGTGATTGTGTATATTTTTTGGTTAAGACATTGTCTCTCATACAGCAAAAGCCACAAAATGACAACGTGCCACCTTAAAGACCAAGATTCAAACACTGCTTCTACAGATCTGAAAAAAAAACAACAAAACAACACTTTCCCCACAACTCAGCTTTCCATTCAGGAGTCTGCAGCTCCTGGCTTCATTGCAAACCACACTCCACACTGAGTTCTTTTAAGCCAATTTCATTTTAACTCCTCAAAACAGGCTGGAAAGGATTTGTGAAACAGAGTGCACAAGACAGAGACCTTTAAAAATACAGCAACAGGATTTGTCCTTATGGTTTTTGTGTGGTTTTGATAAAGCTGCATGGCTTCAAAGGGCTCAGGATGTGTTACTGTAAGACACCACTGCACATTTCGGCCACATGTGCTGACTGCGTTTCCGCTCCTCTGCCAGAACAATGGAAGGCTCTGGGTGCCAAATCAGCTATCCCTCAGCCACGGATCCACCACCTATTCCCTCATCACAGGATCCACATCTTACCACTGACAATCACAGAATCATAGAATGCTCTGGGTTGGAATGGACCTTTAGAGGTTATCCAGTCCAACATGCCTGCAGTCAGCAGGGACATCCCCAGCTAGATCAGGTTGCTCAGAGCCCCATCAAGCCTGACCTTGAATCACAGAATGGCCCAGGTTGGAAGTGACCTCAGAGATCATTTACTCCAATTTCCCCACCACGGGCAGCAATGCCCCTCAACTAGACTTGGTTTCTCAAGGCCTCCTCCAACTTGGCCTTGGATGCCTCCAGGCAGGAGGCATCCACAACCTCTATGGGCCAGCCACCCATTCCAGAATCTCACCATCCTTGTACTGAAGAACTTCTACCTGACATCCAGTCTAAAACTATTTCCCTCAGTTTAAAAACCATTTCCCCTGGTCCTATTGCTAGACACCCTTACGAAAGGTCCCTCTGCAGCCTTCCTGTAGGTTCCCTTCAAGTATTGGAAGGCAGCTATAAGGTCCCCCAGCCTTCTCTTCACAGCAGAGGTGCTCCAGCCCTCATTGCATAGAATGTCTCTGGGGACCAAGCATCCACCCTCTATATACAGCTCATTGGATGACAGATTCCTGGAACAGGTAAAATTTGGGAAATGTGTAAACGTTTTCAGAAATAATGCGCAAAATATTGACATGTGGGGCACTACTTAAGGAAGTAAATAAATAAAGTTACAATAAAAGAATCATGGCCTGATTCTGCTATTTCCCCCCTCTGGCTATGCCCAGTACTGATAGGGAATTCTGGTATTCCATGAGAAACCTTGTACACAAGCTGGATGGGCGGGCTGCACAGCTGAATGCTTCACTGGGGCAAGCTGACACATTCAGGTCCCACTGCAGCCTCCTCTTCTTCAGGCTAAATGACTCCAGTTCCTTCAGTCACTCCTCACCAGACCTGTTTCCCAGACCGTTCACCAGCTTCACTGCCCTTCTCTGGACACAGTCCAGTAACTAGTTCTAGAGACAGCACCTTTACTTACTGCTGGTTCCAGTGCTGGCTCACTGCGTAGTAAAATATCAACTAGTTTACGCTACTTTTAAAAGCCTTAAAGGGTTCTAAAAAGGCTGGAACAGGCTTCCCAGGGAGGTGGCTGAATCTCTATCTCCGGAGGCGTTTCAAAGCTGCAGAGACCTTGCCCTGAGAGATACAGTTTAGCACCAAGTTTGGTAGAGTTAAATCATGGTTTGACTCAATGATCTTAAAAGTCTTTTCCAAATGAACTGATTATATGATTCTATTTTTTATTGCAAAAAAAACCCACTCCTGCCTCCACCCCCCAACAAACCCCAAAACAAAAACAAAACCCAAAACAAAACAAACCCCACCAAACCAAAAAACCAAACAAAACAAAGCAAAAAACCCACCACACATGAAAAACAAACAAAAAAGTTCCGTTTGGGTTCTCCCAACTTCAAAAAGATAATTTAGATAAAGAAGTAAAATCCTAATGACAGTGCTGAGATGCTTATTGAAAGCCCACCAGGATCTTTTAATCGATTTCAACCAGTCTTAAATTGAGCTTTCAGCATCCCTAAGATAAGGTGAGGAATGCTGGTGGAAAGTAACAGCAGGAGAGGTGCAAAGTGTCACAGCTATGGCATCATCTCACATTTTCTCCGGGCAGCCACTAAGTGGCACTTAAACATCTCGTCTTAAACCGTGGTGAATCTGCAGTCTGCTGTGAAAGGAGCAGGCTGGGGGGAAGGGGTTCTGCACTCTGGGAACTAATCCCTTTGGAGAACAAAGAAGTTCACTTCCTGCCACTAGCGAAGGTTTCTAAGGGCCTGACCAAGCAGGAGAATGATACTGGCGTAAGAGCTGCACAGTGCTCTGCTCTGTGGAAGCAGAACTAGCGCAGAGAGCTCAGCAAAAGCAACGGCTTTCTCTCCTCGGCCCTGGTCCTAATTTGGGCATCAGAGTGCCTCCTTCCAGCAGATCACTACCCACGGTTGTGCTCTTTTGAAATACACACTGAAACCAGGGAAATTACTCTGGCTCATCACTGCTGGGCTGCAGGTCAGACTGAAGCTGTCCTAACACAGTTTCTAGAAAAGAGATGGAATAGATTGAACCTTGAGGAAGGTAGATTTAGACTGGATATCAGGAAGAAATTCTTGACAGTGAGGGTGGGTAGACACTGGAAAAGGTTGCCCAGGGAGGTTGTGGATGGCCCTCCCTGGAGGTGTTCAAGACCAGGCTGGATGAGACCTTGTGCAATGTGGTCTAGTGGAAGGTGTCCCTACCCTTGGCACGAGGGTTGGAACTAAATGATCTTTAAGGTACCTTCCAACCCAAACCACTCTAGGTTTCTATGATCATAAAGTGCATAACTTTGTTCCCTCCCTGGAGGTGTTCAAGGCCAGGTTAGATGAGACCTTGAGCGACCTGTTCTAGTGGGAGGTGTCTCTGCCTATGGCAGGGGGTTGGAACTAGATGAAACCTAACAGCAACCTTCCAGTACCTGAAGAGGGCCTGCAAGAAGGCTGGAGAGGGACTGTTTACAAAGGCCTGTGGTGATAAGATGGAGGGAATGGTTTGAAATTAGGTAAGAGCAGATTAGATTGGATGCTAGGAACAAGTTCTTTACCATGAGGGTAGTGGGACACTGGAACAGGTTGCCCAGGGAGATAGTTGAGGCCTCATCCCTGCAGATATTCAAGGTCAGGCTCAACATGGCTCTGAGCAACCTGATCTAGTTGGGGATGCCCCTGTTTACTGCTGGGGATTTGGACTGGATGACATTTGGAGGTCCCTTCCAACCCAAACCATTCTATGACAGTGATCAAAAACCAAAGAAGTAAGGTTTATGTACAATTGGCCTCTCAAAGAAGCACGTCCATTCCATTAGCCACAGGTTTAGATGTACAATACCCCACCAGGTATTAACTGCAAGTTGTATTTTCCACCTTTGTCCTGATCGTGGTCCCTAGAAACCTCAAATTAAGTTATGAATTTTATCTTTTATTCCCTCTTTCTGTTTAATTTTTTTTATTTTATGATTAGAATCACAATACATAAGCAACAAAGCAACTTATAGAATCACAGAGTGCTAGGGGTTGGAAGGTACCTCCGGAGATCATTCGGTCCAATGCCACTGCCAAAGCAGGATCACCTCAGGCATGCCACACATGAACACATCCAGATGGGTCCACAAGCAACTCAGCATCATAGAATGGTAAGGTTGGAAGGGACCTCGAAGATCATCTAGTTCCAACCCCCTGCCATAGGCAGGAGATGAGAATTTTTAAGCACATTCTTCAGGTGTGAAACTAGCTCTGGGGAGTTCCTTCAAAGGCTGAAACAAGAAGCTTTCAAATGGAAATTTAAGTAGTAGGACCAAACTTAACCCAATGCAAGTGGACTCAGCAGCAATGAAGCTGCTTCTGTGACCAGCAATGACTGGGAAAAGTGGGGGTAGGGTGGGAAAGAAAGGAGAAGTCCACATCAACCAGCATTTTCATACAAAGGACAAACCAAGTACAAACTGGTATTATCCACTCAATCCTTGTATCAGATCTTCGATGATCAACCTTTAGGGCAGACACATATATCCTTTTAAGCCTGTATTTGTCCAGTCACACAAATCATTCTTTAGGAAAATATTTCCCACAGCCCTTCCCATAACTTGATGTCCACAGAGAGGGTAAAAAAACAGAAATATAGAACAACTGTGTCTACCCCGGGTAAGGGAAAGCACTGATTTTACAACAGTGATTTGTTGCCATTATTCACTTTGACATCTAACAGGATGGGAGATTGTGCTGCTAAAGTAAATACAGTGGCTAGAGCTGCCTCCTCTGCTTTGGTTTTCTGCTCCACTACAGCCAAAGAGCCCACATCTGATGACCTTGAGGGCACAGTCTCATTGTCAGCCCAATGCAGGCAAAACTCTGAACGAAAAGCTGATTGCATGGAAAAATAAGGAGCTATTTCAGGAAGGTGATTTACTCAGTATCATAATTTACATTAATCATAACTTACAAATGGGCATCTTCACATATTAATGTGGATGGCTTTGTGTTTGCCCATTAGAGCAATTCTACAATCTGGAAGTAGGAAAATACAATTGCCTGACCATGAATGTCCACGTTTAAGTAGCTCCAAGTGAGCTAAAGCCCAAGCTTTTCAGAGAAACTTGTGAAGCAAAGCAAACAGAAGGGGTTTGTTTTCACTAGTGCTGAGGAAAGAGCAGTGACGTGGGACCCAGTCCTACAAGCTAATTCACGCCAGAACAACTCCTGAGTCTGTCTGGGCCTGTTAAACTAACCTTCATGACCGACATGGCCTTTGTTCATTCAGGTATTTGACAGAAGTTGTCTTCCCATGTGATTCTAAACAGATTGTACACACTTTGTATGTTCTCTTTCCTTGCCATAAACATGTTACAGTACTGTGTGTACCACAACAACTAACACTGTATTATGCAAGATTGACTTTTTTATAAGAACTTCACTCTTTTTAAAGCAGGTGGGTTTTTTCCCCCCTCCAAAACAAGCTTTCTGACTTTTAATTGCACCATGTACCCCCTAAATTAATTTTAAAACATCTGTGCATACTTCATATTCCTTAAGGTCACTGATTAAACGAAAACCAGAAACCATCTACTGAATCTGACTTGTTTTGTGACTGCAGTCAACAAGGCAGCACTCCTCCGAAGATCCTCTACTCTTAAATTCACTTCAGCAAGCCACTGGGAAATTAACTGCAAGAATCATAGAATTGTCAGATCTGGAAGGGACCTCAAGGATCATCTAGTTCCAACCCTCCTGCCATGGGCAGGGACACCTCACACTAGATAAGGCTGCTGAGAGTCACATGCAGCCTGGTCTTAAAAACTTCCAGGGATGAGGCTTCCACCCACCTCCCTGGGCAACCTGTTCCAGCGTCTCACCACCCTCATGGTAAAGAACTTCTTCCTAACATCCAATCTGAATCTACCCACTCCTAGTTTTGCTCCATTCCCCCCAGTCCTATCACTGACACCTTAAAAACTCCCTCACCAGCTTTCTCATAGACCCCCTCCAAATACTGGAAGGTCACAATAAGGTCTCCTTGGAGCCTTCTTCCCTCCAGACTGAACAGCCTCAACTCTCTCAGCCTGGCTCCATAGCAGAGGTGCTCCAGCCCTCTGATCATCCTTGTGGTCCTTCTCTGGACATGTTCCAGCATGTCCAGATCTTTCCTGTAATAGTGGCTCCAGAAGTGGACACAGTATTCCAGGTGGGGTCTCACCAAAGTGGAGCAGAAGGGGAGAATCACCTCCTTCCGCCTGCTGGCCATTTTCCTCCTGCTGCAGTCTAAGACACAACTGGCCTTCCAGGCTGCAAGTGCACACTGACAGCTCATACTGAGCTTCTCATCCACCACCACTCCCAAGTCCTTTTCTTCAGGGCTGCCCTCAAGCCAGTAAGAAATACCTGGAGTTCCTTTAGCCATTAATTATTTCTCCTTGTAGCATCATACATTCAGCTTAATACTCAGTATTACTATAAACCAAGCAGCATTTTCTCTTTTTGTTATTGTTCCCACTTGTTGAAGCTGGGGAATGTAAGGTCTTTAGTGCTGGGGTAAAGCGTGGATCAAAACAGCCTCTCAGCTACAGATCTACATTTACTTTGCTAACTGTGTGGATTCAACAGCTTCTCAAATTTTCACATTCAACTAGGTTCTCCTCAAGCTTTTCAATAACATTTGAAGACTACAGCATCACCATACTCTTGAAAAGCTTAAGAATCATAGAATCATAGAATGGTAAGGTTGGAAGGGACCTCAAGGATCATCTAGTTCCAAGCCCCTGTCATAGGCAGGGACACTTCCTACTAGTACAGGTCACTCAAGGCCTCATCCAACCTGGTCTTGGACACCTCCAGAGAGGGAGCAGCCACAACCTCCCTAGGCAATCTGTGTCAGTGTCTCACCACTCTCACTGCAAAGAACCTCCTCCTGACATCCAGTTTAAGTCTCCCTTCTGCCAGTTCAAAACCTTTGCCCCTTGTCTTGTCATTACAAGACCTTGTCAATAGTCCCTCCCCAGCCTTCCTGTAGCCCCCTTCAGATACTGGAAGGCTACTATAAGGTTTCCTCTAGGCCTTCTCTTCTCCAGGCTGAAGAGCCCCAACTCTCTCAGCCTGTCCTCACATGAATTGTTCTGTCTGGAAAGACCTCTAAGATCATCAAGTCCAACCATTACCTAAGAACTATCTAAGAAGTTGGTCACAGAAGATTAACTTATTTCTTGGTGAAGTTATTGCTCGGTAAAGCAGAAAGTAATTATTCCAGCTGAGAAAATGAAATAAAGCACAGTATGAGCACCAGAAAGTCAGCACCAGAATAAGGCAGAAGCCACAAAAATGAAGGTCATCTCACAGGGCAGTAACTCACAACACATCCAACCCCTCAGGGGCAGCTTCACTTCGTCATTTGAAGTCAGTTAGGTGTAAATAATGGAGGTGTACTACAAGCCTTACACTCATCAGCATAACAGCAATGGGCACAAGACTGGAAGAAGATATTTACCAGCACTCAGATTGTTCCTATGCTGCTCATGTCCTGTGAGAGCAAGGTTGCTCCATCTTTGGACTCCCTGAGCA
>VWYK01085682.1:39577-66478 GCA_013399775.1 Semnornis frantzii | reverse complement strand
TCGACACGGCTCGACACGGCTCGCACCATCATGCTATAGGACGGCCGGGCACCAACCGGGCAGGATATGGATCAGTACAGCACTAACTGGGCACGGCCTGAACCTACATGGCACCAAAAGGACACAGCACGGCTCGACATGGCACCAACCTACACTGGCTGGACTTGGCACAGACCTGCAGAGCAGGTATGACCTTGTGGTACTTAAAGAGAGCCATCGGAAAGCTGGGGACAGACTTTTTAGCAACCCAAACCATTCCATGATTCTTTGCCTCTAATTTCATCTGCTCAGCAACTTTCTACAGCTGCAGGATTAAAGTTCTCCAGCCACAGCTCCAATCAGAGAATGCACTGCCTGGGAAGGGACCTCTGAAGGTCCTTTAGTTACTTCGAGGTGAGGTGTTTGGGGTTGTCGCTGTTCCAGTGACATCAGGCACTGGAAGGGAGGTTGTAGCCGGCTGGCGTTGGGCTCTTCTCCCAGGCACCCAGGGACAGAACTAGAGGACACAGCCTCAAGCTGTGCCAGGGCAGGGTCAGGCTGGATGTTCCAAGTTCTTCACAGCAAGAGAGACTGGCATTGGAATGAGCTGCCCAGGAAGGTGGTAGAGTGCCCATACCTGGAGATGTCTAAGAGGAGACTGCATGAGGCACTTAGTGCCAGGGATTAGTTAATGAGAAGGTGTTAGGTGACAGTTTGGAATTGATCTCAGAGATCTTTTCCAACCTGGTTAGTTCTGTGACTCTGATTCTGTATTTTCAAAGGAATCCCTTCACAATCATGGTATCAGAAGAGTTCGACTCTGAAGATGGTGCCTAGAACAGGTGTAGAAGTTTCAAATCATCCACCCACAGCCCCACAGACTCAGGAGAGCCTTGTGACTTATTCTCCCACCAGCATCCAAAGCACCCCAGCCCTGCCAGCACTTCTGAGGGCATTCAGAGCCATCCCTGCTTGTCTGCCTGTCAGCAGGCAGCATCCGCCCAGCAGCAGGCAAATGCCCTCTGAGAAAGCAGCAAAATGAGGGAGCCATGGAGAACCGAGAACTCAGCAGCTGTTTCCCCTGGAATTAGCTACTTCGGAGCCCTCTCTCCGCAGGCTTGACACGGGAACAAAGGAGGCTGCTGTCCCTCCTCCCAGCCGTGCCTGACAACCTCTGACAGACGATCTGGCAAGCTGCAGATCCATTACTGGCTTCCTGGGAATGCTCAGGAGACATGGATGATGTAGGGCCCTGCACCTGCTAAGAGGCTGGATAATTCCCACCCAGGCTCGGTGCTGAAATGCCCTCTTGGGGGTTCTCCATCATTTATTTAGTATCCTCATGTCAAGCTGCTCAACTGACTCTGCAAGGACATGAAGCATGTCTCTGTCTCTTGAGGGACACATCTCCTGAGATCACCACTCAGGGCCTTTCAAGCTGTCCTGTCGTTCAGATGTAGCTCATCCCTCAGCTGGTGATGAAGGGTAACCTCTTTTGGCACTTCCCCCATCTGATCTGGAGAAGCCCAGAGCACGCATGAGTTAACTTCCTGCAGCTCTCCATCCTGACTGACACTTTGTGGCATCGACTGGATCCTCCCCTGGAGATCTGAAAGCCTTGTCACACGTGTTGACAGACCCTGCTGTTCCACAGAGCAACCTCAGGTTTGTTCTGAAAAGTGCTGCCTGCTCTTGGCTAACCTCATTAAAGTGAGCCAGGACCTCTCTGAGCAAAACTCTCGAGTTCAAAGTCTTCCCAAAGTCATCTCGAGTCACTCCCGGCTCTCGGCTTTGAAACTGGAAGGATCTCTTTTGATGTGAAATGTTGTTTTGTTGTTTGGAAGATGAAGAACAAAGAAAAGTGGGCCAAGCTCTAATCATTCAAGGATGAGCACTCATTTGAGAAGACAAGGAGAACAACACCAAGTATGAAAACAAGCAATCATCACTAGACACCAGAGGAGCTTACAGAGTTCATGGGCATCAATCACCCCCAAAAATAGCTCAGACTAGGCTGCTCTCTCCCTTCTAACCACCTCACAGACAGATCATCAAGGCCCATTTTGCATAGTACAGCTCCCTTGGCCCAGAGATGCTGTTGAGCATTTGCAGTGGACTGATCCAGTTTGATGAGTAGAAGACACCTTCCTGGGCTGCCCACAGGACAGCAGTGCTGGTGACACAGATGGCCAAGAACCTGACAAGCAACACAGTCTGCAAAGAGCTGCTGCCTGGCAAAGTTGGGCTGTTGTCATCTCCACGGCTCAGCAGCAGAGAACACAGCAAGAGATGTGCCAGCCAAGGAGGATTTGGCTTCTCCAGATGTATTTACATCCAGAGAAAGCAGAGAGGAGCAAAGCAAACTAAGCAAGCAGCCTGCACTAAACAACCACCTTTGGGAAGACCTTCTACTGTCTCTACAACTCCTGAAAGGAGGTTGAGTGGGGTGGAGGTTGGGAGGTTGCAGTCAGGTGGAGATTGGACTCTTCTCCCAAGGAACAAGAGACAGAATGAAAGGAAACAGCCTCAAGTTGTCCCATGGGAGGTTTGGGCTGGACAGGAGGAAAAACATCTCTTCCCCAAAGGATTGTCCAGCCCTGGCACAGGCTGCCCAGGGTAGCGGGGGAGTCTCCATCCCTCAAAGTGTTCAACAAACATGTGGAAGTGACACCTTGGGGCACGGTTTAGTGGCCACAGTGGTCTTAAGTCAATGTTTGGATTCAATCCTAGAAGTCTTCTGCTGAAACAATTCTGTGATTCAAACGAGTCCACCTCAAATCTTGTTCCCCTTCTCCCTTGCTTCCTGGGGTAGGACAAGGAGCAGTGGATGGAAGCTGCAGTACAGGAGGTTCCAGCTCAACACAAGGGGCAAATTCTTTACTGCAAGGGTCCCAGGGCCCTGGCACAGGCTGCCCAGAGAGGTTGTGGAGTCTCCTCTGGAGCCTTCCCAGGCCTGTCTGTATGTGTTCCTGTGTGCCCTGAGCTGGGTTGTTTGGTCCTGCTCTGGCAGGGCTTGGACTGGATGAGCTCTTTGGGTCCCTTCCAACCCCTGACATCCTCTGAGCCTGTTCCATCCAATTCAATCATAAACCAAATTTACTTTGTTTTAAATCACCAAGCCAATGACCCCAACCTACCTACTTCCTAACAAAGGAGAAGGACTGAAGTTTGCCTCCATCTTGTACTCCTCCCTTCCCCTCCACGTTCACCCCAGAGACATCTCCACCTCTTTCTTCCTTTCTTTGATGTGTTCTTCATGCTCAGGCAAAATGTGAAGCCTCCTACTTTAAGCCACACCCCATGCAAGATGAACCTTTTGCTCAACCACACAACATCCAGAAAAAAAGAGAAAAGCAGGTTCCAGGAGGATGTTTTGAGGTCCTCATCCTAGCTGCCTACCCCAAGCCCTTCCACACACTCCTTTCATCAAGCCTGGAATGAGAAAAGTTCACAAAGCAGGAGCTCTGTTCATTTTGGTCACACCCCACCCAGCCATATGCTGTTGTTTTTGAGCACACATGGAATTGCTGCATGCTAGCAATATGTTGGAGCTTTTTGGGGTTTAAGTGCTGAAATTAAATTGCTTTCTGGTGTGAAAACTGAAACCACCTCCAGCAACATGCAAGAGATCTCTGAAGTCAGTGCAGATTCCACATTGCTTTGGGTGGGGAGCAGAGGAGGTGTTCACCTTTCCTTCCCTGCTGCCTTCAGTCAGTTTATGACACAGAGATGCTTAGAACCATGGAATTGTTTTGACTGGAAGAGATCTTTAAATGCAAGCACTGAGCCAGCACTGCCAGGTCACCACCAAACCAGGTCCCTCAGCACCACATCTGCACAACTTCTCCATCCCTCCAGGGATGGGGACTCCACCACTTCCCTGAGCAGCCTGGTCCAGGCCTTGACAACCCTTTTGGGGAACAAATTGCTCCTTGTGTCCAACCTAAGCCTCTCCTGGTACAACTTGAGGCCATTTCCTCTTGTCCTGTCACTCGTTCCTTGGGAGAAGAGACCAACTCCCAGCTGACTGCAGCCTCCTGTCAGGGAGCCATGGAGAGCCAGAAGCTCTTCCCTAAGCCTCCTTCTCTCCAGGCTGAAACACCGCAGTTCTCTCAGCTGCTCCTGTTCTCCAGACCCTTCACCATCATTGCTGTCCTTCTCTGAACATGCTGCAGCCCCTTCTTGGAGTGAGGGGCCCAAAACTGAACCAAAACTCAGGGTGTGACCTCACCAGTGCCAACACACAAGAGGACAATCAGTGTCCTGGTCCTGCTGGCCACATTATTGCTGACCCAAGCCAGGTTGCTGCTGGCCTTCTCAGCCACCTGGGCCCTCTGCTGGCTCCTTTCCAGCTGTACTTCAGCTGACTCACTTAGGACACATCTCTACAGCACATTGCAGCACAGCACAAGCCTGGAGCAGCTTTGGGAACAATTAATCCTGCTGAAGGCACAGAGACAAAGACAAAGCAGCAACACAGCAACATTTTGCTGAAGATCATTTGATTAAGCCACACAAGCAGGGAACATGGACAGCTACAAGTTGTTTACTCAAACCTCCTGATTTCCTGCTTCATTTTGCATGAATAAAGCAAAGCAAGAAGAGAACAGCAGTAGCAAATCCAGAGCTTGTAGTGACTGTGCTAAACACATCCTTACATAACTGCAAGGAGAGGGAAGAGGAACTGGAACTGCAGCTTCCTCCTCCTTCAGATGCAAGCTTTTGATATCCAAATGGATTGAAGAGTCATTATTTAGTCATAGAATCATTAAGGTTGGAGAGCACCTCAAGTCCAACCTTCTATCCAGCCCCTCCATGGCCACCTGCTGTGCTTAATGTCTCCTTTCATGCTCCCACTCTTCCCTTCAGTTAATCCATTTCTCCTACCTCATTTTAGCATCACACACCTAAAAGTTTGTGACATGGATTTTATTGTCCAGTTCTGGGCTCCCCAGTTCAAGGAGCTTGACCATAGGAATCCCTAAAGCTTGATCCTGAGGATGCCATCCATGGGCTGCAATCCCTTGTTGGGCAGTTCAGGGGCACCTGTCCTGTCCTGTCCTCCCCACAGCTGCCAGCTCTGCCTTGCTGCCCCCCAAGGTGTGGCACAAGCTGTGGCAGTGCCCTTGGTGTGCAGAGCAGCAGGTCTGAGGCAGAGGCTTTGTGCAGCACAGCCCTTGGCAGGAACTGTCCCCAGCAGCTTCTCCCTGCTAGCAGCAGCCCCTGGCTGAGCAAAGCTGCCCTGAGCTTGAGAGAGTGCCTGAGGGAGCAGAGCTGGGAAGGGACAGCAGTGAGCAGGAGCAGAGGCTGAGCTGGGAAGGGATAGCAGAGAATAGGGCTGGGGCTGGGCTGGGCAGGGACAGCAGAGAGCAGGAACAGCTTTGGTCTGGCTCACAGCAGGGCACAGTGGGGTTGAGAATTATTTCTACTCAAACTTCCAGTTGCCAGACTAAGTAAGACCAAACAGAACAATTTGCAGTTTGTAGATAAATCATGGGATGAAAAGGGGGAGAAAAAGGAAAAAACAGCTTGCATTTTGGGGAGTTATTCAGTGAAAGTGCTGAGGGTAGGTGATGGGAAATACCATTTTCACCAGCTCTGAAAACTTCAATATGCTCCAGGCTGAACTTCCACCACCCTCCTCAGAGTATGATTTATTAAGAAAGCAAACAAACACTTTCCACCCCCAAACCAAACCTTAAATCAGAGCTTCCTCCCAGAAGCTCAGACATTCTTGCAGGAGCCTCAAGGACACACACACACAGATGTGCATCTTCTGAGCCCCAAAACTCAACACCAACCTCTTTTTATATCCCCTCCAGCATCCTGAACCAGCAGGCACCGGCAAAAGGCTCTGGGTGGGTTGGTAACACCTTCTTGGGAGGTTCAGGAACACTGTGGAACCTTCTTCCACTCCCAGAGAAACAACCACCCACATGGGGGTCTGAAGTGTTTTGTAGACACCCCCCTCCCAAAACCTGATTTTATTGGCTTCTAAATATAAATGTTTATTATGATTTGTGGTTTCAAGCAAGCAGCCTTGGCAGCAAGCAGGGTGGGAAGCCAACTGAAGGCCCCCACTGATGAGAGGGTTTGAAAGCTTCCTTCTGAGTGCTCAGAGCTACCTTTGGACAATTAGGCAGCAGAGCCTCCAATTGCTGCATTTGCATAGGAGGAGAAGCACACAGATGGACAACACATGCTTCCCATAAGTCCAGTGTGAAAATTACTCTATCACTTGTCGTTGTACCCAATCTTTCCACATTTCTGGCAATTCACATCTTAAACAAACAAGAATTGTGACAAGCAAAACAGATGGTCCTCTCCTCCTCCTCCCTAAAAAAAAAAAAAAAGTTCCAAAGGCATATTTCCCAAAACTCTTGCTTCCTAATGGTGCTGTGCCACTTGTCACAGCAGTTTGGAAAAGAGCTTGCACCACTAACACAAATAGCAAGCCCAAGCCTCATGTATGCACCAAGGTCCTGGAAAACCTGCCCATGAGTGCCAAGGGTCTGTGCAGGCAAAGAGGTGAAGCCACCCCCCAGATCTTCTAGGTGAAGTTACAGAGATGGCAGTCAGGCTGGCATTTTGAAGTCTGAAAAGCAGATTCTGGCTTCTCCTTCATTTAGAAAGTAGAATACTGCAAATCCTATCCTGGACTGCATCAAAAGCAGCTTGGCCAGCAGGGGATGAGAATCACAGAATGGTAAGGTTGGAAGGGACCCCAAAGATCATCCAGCTGCAACCCCCTGCCATAGGCAGGGACACCTCCCACTGGCACAGATTCTGCCACTCTGCTCTGGTGAGACTTCACCTGGAGTGCAGTGCCCAGCTCTGGGGACCTCAGAAAGAAAAGGGCATGGACCTGGTGGAGCAGATCTGCAGGACAGCCACAAAAATGATCAGAGGGCTGGAGAACCTCTCCTCTGAAGGCAGGTTGAGGGAGCTGGTTCAGCCTGGAGAAGGGAAGGCTCCAAGGAGACCTCTGAGCTGCCTGCCAGCCAATCCAGGAGGTTCCATCTGAACTCCTCTGGTGTGAGGCTGCTGGAGCCCTGGAGCAGGCTGCCCAGAGAGCTTGTGGAGTGTCCTCTGCAGAGATTCTAACCCCACCTGGGTATTGGGATCCTGGGCAAGCTGCTGTGGGTGCCCTGCTTTGGCAGAGGGGTTGGACTGGATGATCTCCAGAGGTCCCTTCCAGTCCCCACTACACTGGGATTTGGTGAGATGCATCCTTCCTATCAGCAGCACAAGCAGAGTACCCACCCCACTGAAAGGCAGCAGTGCACAACCTCACCAAAAACACTTCTGAAGTGAAGGTCAAAATCCAGCAGATTCCTGGCACCACCAGTGCCATTTGCCACCTAACCTGCTGGTGACCCAAACCACTGACACCAGAGCATCCTCCCCAACTTCCCAAGCTCCAGAACCCTCCTGATAAGCACACAGGCATCTGCCTGGCTCGAGGCAGCCAGGGGCATTGCACAGAGGAGAAACAACCCAGGCCAACTTCTTTAAGGCTAATCACCCCAGCCTGGCAATTTTCTGGCCTGCAGCCACTCCTAGCAGCCAGTCAGAAGCAGTCCAGGTGGCTCCATCTTGCCAGTGAGAGAATTTGGCAGAGATTTTGAAATGAAGCAACTCAAAGTGAAAATCAGCTGCCCTTTCCAAGCAGAGCTGTCTCAAACACTTGATTAGACTTCAATCCAAACCAGTTATTATTTTTCGTGTGTGTGTGTGTGTGTGTGTGTGTGTGTGTGTGTGTGTGTGTGTGTGTGTGTTCAAACTGAGTGTAAAACCAGCCAGCTTTGTCCCTACCTGCCTGGCTGATTGTGATGGGTTTGTGGTACTTCTGCCTGTTACCTGTGCTCAGTCAGGGAAGCTACCAGGAAATGTTGTAAAGAAGAATTATTTTTGGTAATCTTGGTAAGCAGAAGTTTCATATTGATAGAAACATGATGAGCCACACTGCACACAGCTTCTTGCCACGTGCTGCCTCATCTTCAGCAGGACACCCTGGGTGCAGAGAGAGCTGAGAGGTTTCCAGGAAGCTGTTGTTTGTAAAACTCTTGGTCAAAGCTGAACCTGAGCTCTTTTTATGAATTTTCTCACCTCAAAGGTTCACAGTCCTGAAACTGCCCTAAGATGTTTACTGTTTAGGGAATTGGAAAAGTCAAACCCAGTCCAACCATTCTCTAACTCTGCCAAGGCTGGTGCTAAACCGAGTTGCTCAGCACCACATCTCTGCCTCTTTTAAACACCTCCAGGGATGGGCATTCAGCCACCTCCCTGGGGAGCCTGAGTCAGTCTTTGAGAACCCTTTCAGGGAAGAAGTTTCCTCTGATGTCCCACCTCAATCTCCCCTGGTGCAACTTGAGGCTGTTTCCTCTCTTCAAGAAGCAACCCAGCAGCCTGTAGTTTCTCCAGCACCCAGAGGAGCCTGGGTGACATCTGCTGAAGTGGTGTCACACCAGACATGCAGATATGCAATAAGAATCCAGGGAGGTTGTGGCTGCTCCCTCCCTGGAGGCGTTCAAGGTCAGGCTGGAGGAGGCCTTGAGTGACCTGTGCTAGTGGGAGGTGTCCCTGCCTATGGCAGGGGGTTGGAACTGGATGATCTTTGGGGTCCCTTCCAACCTTTCCATCCTATGATTCATTAAAGTTGCAAAAGGCCTCTAGGATCAAGTCCAACCTCCTAACCCAACACCTGCATGACCACTAGACCCCATCCCGGAGTGCCACAACTACACTCTGTGACTCCACCACTTCCCTGGGTAGCCTGTTCCAGTGCCTGACCATTGCAGGTTTTACATCAGATCCTTTTATTCCCAACTTGAAGCCAACTTGGTTTGGGAATTTGGTTTTATTTACACCACAATGAATTTTAAAGCTTTTTTTAAAAAATAATATCCAAGCATCTTTTAATTGACCTGACCTTGACTGCTTTGGTAAGCTCAGAAAAGCCCTGGAAGTCCTCTGCCCAGCTCCCTCCTTCCACAGGAGGGATAAGCAGAGCTGTTGGATTGGCTGCAGGCTGAACATTAGGCACAGCTCATGGTTATCACCAGCAGGTTTTTGCTCTCTGCAGTAGCAAATACCAGAGGTTTGCACAGCCCTTCCCATGCTACAAGGCAAAAGGTCTGAGTGGCTCAGTATTGGGATTTTCACAGCTCCTGCAAGGCTGAAGAAACCTCTTCATAGCTATTTGAAGGCCAGCAGCAAGCTCTCCAGGTTTGTCCTCTTGCACAGCACTTGGTAAAGTCCCTCCCTAGCAATTCCTCCACCAGACTCACTCATCCAGGGTTTAGCTGTAGCCTGTTTCATCCTGTTTGAGTTGTGCTTTTCAAGGAGAGGTGTTAACTTCTGTCAAGCCTCCAGGCAATAAAGCTGCCTTTTTAAGCTCTCCTTGGAGATCTCTTACAGATAGTCCACAGAGACCAACAGTCTCCTGATGAAATTGATTTGAGCATCCCTTTCACTCTTTGCATTCCAGTCTCCAAAGAGCAACCTCTGCTCACACAGACCCAGACAAGCTCCCAGAGAGCTGCAGAACTCCTCACCGGATGAGATGTCTCAGGGATGGGGGAGCTGGGGAAGGACATTTTCCCCAGCACTGGTTTAAGTGTGCCAGCCTCTGGAGACAGCTCTGAATCACCTTCTGCAGACCACTCAAACCTTCAGATAAAGCTCAGTGCAGTGCCATAGGTTGCAGATTTGGGGCAATAGGCACCAACTGGAGGGTTGTGAGGGTGCTGGAGCCCTGGAGTAGGCTGCCCAGAGATGTGGCAGATGTCTCTCTCCCAGAACCATCCCAGATCAGGTTGTTTGGGGCTCTGAGCATCCTGCTCCAGTAGCAGATGTCCCTGTTGGCTGCAGGGGCAGCCTGGACTAGGTGAGCTTGACAAGCCCCTTCCCACCCTGCCCAGGCTGAGATTCTGTCATTCTATAACATCTAACAGCTACACCACAGAACAGGATTTGAACCTCCTATTTCCCTTCCTATTTATTCACCCTCCTTACTGATTTCCCTCAAACATGGACTGGATGTGTGGAGCACTGCTGGGTGAGGAACTGGCTAGATGGTGGCACCCAGAGAATGGTGATCAATGCACAATGTCCACCTGGAGACCAGTGCCAAGTGGCTCCCTCAGGGGTCAGTGCTGGCACCAGTGCTGTTTGACATCTTTGTCAGTGTCATGGGCAGAGGAATCAGTGCAGCCTCAGCAAGGCTGCAGCTGGCACCAAGCTGTGTGGCACAGTCACTTGCAAGAGGGCAGGGATCCATCCAGAGGGACCTGGACAGGCTGCAGAGCTGTGCCCAGGCCAACCTCATGAAGTTCAACACGGCCAAGTGTAAGGTCCTGCACCTGGGCAGGCACAATGCCAAGCACAGCTGCAGGCTGGGTGGGGAATGGCTGAGAGCAGCCCTGAGGAACAGGCCCTGGGGGTGTGGGGTGATGAAAAGCTCAAGAGGAGGCTGCAGTGTGAGTGCAGCCCAGACAGCAACTGTGTGCTGGGCTGCAGCAAGAGCAGTGTGGGCAGCAGGGCAAGGGAGGGGATTCTGCCCCTTGGCTCTGCTCTCCTCAGACCCCAGCTGCAGTCCTGGGGGCAGTTCTGGAGCCCCCAGCACAGGAAGGACTTGGAAGGGTTGGAGCCAGTGCAGAGGAGGCCAGCAAGATGCTGAGAGGGCTGCAGCAGCTGTGCTGTGAGGACAGGCTGAGAGAGTTGGGGTTCTGCAGCCTGGAGAAGAGAAGGCTTCCAGGAGAGCTTGGAGTGGCCTTGCAGGATCTGAAGGGGGCTGCAGGAAGGCTGGGGAGGGACTATTGCCAAGGTGTGGGAATGGCAGGACAAGGGGAATGGGTTTGAAGTGGCAGAGGGGAGATTGAAAGTGGATGTTAGGAGGAAGTTGTTTGCAGTGAGGGTGGTGAGACACTGGCACAGGTTACCCAGGGAGGTGTTCAAGGCCAGGTTGGATGAGCCCTTGAGTGACCTGTGCTAGTGGGAGGTGTCCCTGCCTATGGCAGGAGAGATTGGAACTGGCTGAGCTCCGAGGTCCCTTCCAACCTTACCATTCCATGATTCTTCCATTCTCAATGGCAGACTTTACTCTGCTAGATAAAAGAGATCTTTCCACAATTAAAGGAGCCAGGGAGAGCTGCCTGAGCTGCTCACACTACTTCAGAGCCAGACCAGACCGAAAAGGCTCAACGATGTCAAAAGATTATTCTGTGCCTGACACTCCGTGGCCAAAATCCAGTACTGCAGCTACGAAATGGCCTCGAACGAAGCCCAGTGCCAAAGCCACCCCAGCAAAAGGAAGATTTAAGGACACAGCTGCCAGCTCAGTACTTCGTGAGCATCTCTTTGGAGAGCCAAATGCTCACCACAGTGAGAATTTAAAGCAGGGTTTCAATTACAGGGAATTAAGCCTCGACCAGAGGGCACAAAATCCAAACACTAATTGGATTATTTCAGAATCAAAATAATCTTTGCCTGATCATAAACTATTGAGAACAGATATTTAATTTTTTTTGCCCCCCCATAGTTTTGCTGCTTGTAAAGCAGCACTCACACTGCTGGAGTACTTCAGTAGAACTCAGAAGTGGTTTAAGCCTTTAGTTGCATCTAAACATTGGGGGAAAAACTTCCCTGGCAGGCTCTCATTGATGTTTTGGGTTGGAAGGAGCCTTTAAATCTCATCTATTCCACCTCCCCATGCAGTCAGCAGGGACCTCTGCAAGTAGAGCAGCTTGCTCAGAGCCCCAGGCAGCCTGACCTGCAATGGGTCCAGGAACAGGGCATCTGCCACCTCTCTGGACAGCCTGGCTCAGGGTCTCACCATCCTCAGCATACAAAAGTTCTCTCTTCTCCCTCTCTCAGCTCAGACCATCACCCTTCGTCCTGTCACAACAGGTTCTGCCCAAACACCTCTCCCCAGCTTTCTGGTCAGGGGTGTGCAGCCTGCAGAAGAGGAGGCTCAGGGCAGACCTCATTATTCTCTGCAGCTACCTGAAGGGAGGTTGTAGCCAGGTGGGGTTGGGCTCTTCTTAGAAAATCAGCAACAGAATGAGGGGACAGAGCCTCAAACTGTGCCAGGGGAGGTCTGGGCTGGATATTAGAAGGAAGATCTTGGCAGAGAGAGTGATTGGCATTGGAATTGGCTGCCCAGGGAGGGGGTGGAGTGCCCATCCCTGGAGGGGTTCAAGCCTGGATGGGGCACTTAGTGCCATGATCTGGGTGCTTGGCTAGGGCTGGGGGATAGGTTGGGTTGGATGAGCTTGGAGCTCTCTTCCAACCTGCCTGATTCTGTTCTATTCAGCACTGAAAGGCCACCAGAAGGTCTCCCTGGAGCTTTCACTTCTTCAGGCTGAACAACTCCAACTCTCTCAGCCTGGAGCAGCACCCCTGGACTGGGATCCTTGTTGTGGCCTCCTCTGGCCCTGCTCCAACAGGTCCATGTCTCTCATGTGCTGAGGACTCCAGAGCTGGCCCAGCAGTGCAGGTGAGGTCCTGCCAGAGCAGAGGAGC
Organism: Semnornis frantzii; assembly: GCA_013399775.1. NCBI lineage: Eukaryota > Metazoa > Chordata > Aves > Piciformes > Ramphastidae > Semnornis > Semnornis frantzii. The sequence goes on along the minus strand of VWYK01085682.1, from coordinate 53,974 downwards.
AGAATCCCCTCCCTCCCCCTGCTGCCCACATACATCTTTAGTACATTCCATGTACCCAACCGAACAAAACCAAACCAGCTCTGCACTGGGAGTGAAAACATGCCCTGCAAATCAGCCTGCAGCCTTTCCAGCAACTGTTGGAAAACAACATAGCTGAAGCTACATCGAAGACCTCCAGCTACCAGCTCCTGTGTCAAGAAAATCAAGGCTGCTGAAGGCTGCCAGGGTATCAGGGGAATATGTTTGGAGGAGGCTGTTTCACCAGGAGCTTTTCAGCTTGAGCTGACATTTCTCACTGTTCATACCCATCACTGTCACAACCTATCTCAGGTTTTCCAGCAAGGTTTCTCCGTTTGCCTGCAAGGTTGTCAGTCAGTCAGGCTGTGCTGAGCATGGGGAGATGGGGCTGGCTGGGCAGCAGGACTCCCAGTTGTGCACAAAGCCAGGCTGCACCACCACTTGTGCTAGACACCAAAGCCATGCTGACAGCAGCTAGGCTCAGAGGAGGACACATTTCTCCCCACACAGCTGATGCTTTCCCTTCCTGGCACTGCAAGAGCTTCTCACTGGAAGTAGGAGTTGGTGTTACTACAGCAGAGTGGCTTTGCTCGTGTTTGTTGAAAGGTGTTTAATTGTAAGCACAGGGTTGAGTGAATTTGTCATCTGCCAGAGTCTGTACACACTGAGCAGAAGAGAAGGCAGCTGAGCAGCCAAGCTGCTTCCAGGGAGTGTCTCCTGGTGACTGCAGGGGGGTTGGCTGCTTCAGCTCCTATTGTCTCCTCTCACCTCATCTCATCAAACCCCAGCACCGTGGGGGTTGGAAGGGAGCTCTGGAGATCACCAAGTCAGACCCCACTGCTCCAGCAGGGCACCCACAGCAGCTTGCCCAGGAGCACAATGGCCAGAGGGAGTCGAAATCCCTACAGAGGAGACTCCACAACCTCTCTGGGCAGCCTGCTCCAGGCCTCCAGCAGCCTCACACCAAATAATTTTCTCCTCCTGTTTAGGTGGAACCTCCTGGGTTCCAGGTTGTGCCCGTTGCCCCTTAACCTGTCCCAGGGCACCACTGAGCAGAGTCTGACCCCATCCTTTTGTCCCCCAACCTTTAGTTCTTGCTGAGCATTGCTCAGATGCCCTCTGGGGCTGCTCTTCTGCAGGCTCTCAGCCTTTGCTCCTCACAGAGCTGCTCCAGGACCCTCAGCAGCTTTGCAGCTCTTCCTGGACCCTCTCCAGCACTTCCCTTCTAATGAGAAATTAGAGAATTGAAGGGATCTCTTCCATATTCTTCCATTCAGGCTTCAAGGAGACCTTAGAGTAGCCTTCCTGAAGGGGGCTCCAGGAAGGCTGGGGAGGGACTATTGACAAGGTCTTGCAATGCCAGGACAAGGGGAATGGGTTTGAAGTGGTAGAGGGGAGATTGAAAGTGGATGTTGGGAGGAAGTTGTTTGCAGTGAGGGTGCTGAGACACTGGCACAGGTTGCCCAGGGAGGTTGTGGAGCACAGAAGCACAGATCTTTGATCACATTAGGTGCTTCTCTGCCCCACAACCTCCCTGGAGGTGCTGAAGGTCAGGGTGGATGAGGCCTTGAGTGACCTGTGCTAGTGGGAGGTGTCCCTGCCTACGGCAGGGGGTTGGAACGGCATGATCCTTGAGGTCCCTTCCCACCTTCCCATTCTATGATCTTCATTCCTCCTATTTGTAACACACTCATCTCTTCCCACTCCTCCTTAACACCACAGATTTCCAGGGCCACCAAAGGCAATGCATGACCCAAATTCACCTTTAAATCCCAGGAAACCCAAGTAGCCTGCAATCCACTGCAATCACACTGCCACTGCAGCAGCTTTGGATAATCAGCTCCTAAATGGACTGACAGAGGTCTAAGGCTTTGTTGAATGCCCTCTCTAATCACCTCCATACAGAACAAGCTGTTTACTCTGTTTATTTTCTTGAAGCACAGCAAAGACTTCATTGCTGGAATTACTGCACCAACACAGAGCTGGAGAGCAACAGTCACTGGTGAATAATATTCATGGGATCTGGAGGTCCTAAGTGATTCAGGCTCTGATTCACTCCCAGCCTCAATAATTATGCCCACAAAAGGGAGCATATTCTTAAAGAACAGGATGTGAAGTTAATGTTCTGGAGAGGTTGCAAAGCAGAACCTCTCCAGGTTAGGTGGGTTTGGGCTCCCCCTCCCTTTTTTCTTTTTGTTTTTAAAGTTCACTATGAATTGTTACTAACTTCTAATAGCTCAATCAGGAGGCTTTCATCTTTAAGTAGCCATGGTACATGGATTTATTTTTCTTTTCTTTTCCCCTCCCTGATAAAAAGAAAATGGTTTAAAAAAATGAAAACTGAGTTTTAGCTCTGTTCAGAGCCACTCATGCCACACTTCTGCTTTCATGGCATTCTGTGGTTTGGTGGTAGACTTTGTAGTGCTGGGTTAATGGTTGGGCTCAATGGTCATAGAATGGTTTAGGTTGGAAGGGACCTCAGAGCTCAGCCAGTTCCAACCCCCTGCCATAGGCAGGGACACCTCCCACTAGCACAGGTCACTCAAGGACTCATCCACCCTGGTGCTGAACACCTCCAGGGAGGTTGTGGGGCACAGAAGCACCCAATGAGTGAAGATCATCTGGATTATGAAAAGCTGGGGATGATACAAGACTCATCCACTAAAATTATCCCCCAGGATTTCTCTCCTCACCATTCAAGAGCAATAACCCTGCAGTAATCCTGGTGGTGAGACACTGACCTGGGCTGTCCAGAGAAATGGTAGATCATAGTATCAGTCAGGGTTGGAAGGGACCACAAGGTTCAGCCAGCTCCAACTCCCTGCCATGCCCAGGGACACCTCACACCAGCTCAGCCTGGCCACAGCCTCATCCAGCCTGGGTGAGGCTCCAAGGGTGAGGCTTCCACCACCTCCCTGGGCAACCCCTGCCAGGCTCTCACCACCCTCATGCTGAACAACTTCCTAACATCCAGGCTGAATCTCCCCAATTTTGTGCTCCACAACCTCCAATTTGAATCTCCCCATTTCCAGGTGTGTTCCATTGCCCCCATTCCTATCACTACCTGATGCCCCATCCTGACTTTGCAGGTCAGGTTGGACAAGGCTCTGAGCAACCTGCTCTAGCTGAAGTTTTCCCTGTTGACCTCAGGAGGGTTGGACTAGAGGAGCTTTAAACGTTCCTTCCAACCCAAGCCATTCTACTGAGCTACCTCCACTGAGCAACTAGAGATTCCTGGTGACTGAAAAGGCATTTGGTACAGGGGGAGTATTTTGCAGGGCAGGAGATGTGTCATGATGAAAAAAATGAGGTAGAAGAGCAAGAATATGTAAAGTTGGCGTGCAAGAAATGAAGAAAACAGCTGCAGTGGATCAGGGGAGAGGAGTAGTCAGGAAAAACTAAGCAGTAATAAAGGGAATCAAGTTTAAAAAGGATGGTCAGAAATGAATCTTCCCAAAAAGGCTGTGCCAAGCCTTCCAGCATGCCTAAACAAAGTGAAGCCCTGAGCAGTCCAAACCAAAGGGATTATGTCTGTAATTGAAGATATTTCAGCAAGGTTTCTCTTTAGAGCTTTGGTTTCAGCCCCAGGGTTTGGGGCTTTGGGGGTTTCCATGGCTGGCACCTTGGTGGCACAGTGCATCCTCCCCCACATGGTGCCCAGGTACAGGCAGATGCCATCTGCTATCTAGCAGGGCAGACACACACAGGAAGATGTGACAAGCTCAAAAGCTACAAGGTGAATGGTATGAAAACCTTCAGTTCCTCACCCAAATGAGAAGAGCTCTCCCTGGCTCCTGGCTTAGGTCTCTCTTACTGATCCAAGGACTCTGTTTTTTATCAATCATAGAATGCATTGGGTTGGATGAGACCCCCAAAGGTCATTCATGCAGCCCCCCTGCAGGGAGCACAAACATCTGCAACTAGATTGGGTTGCTCAGGGCCCATCAAGTTTGACCTTGAGTGTGTGCATGGATGGATTTCCACCCCCATCCCATGTGCCAGGGTGCTTCTGGGCATCCTATTCCAGTGTCTCTCTACCTTCCTTGTGAAGAGCTTCCTCCTAATGCCCAGCTTGAACTCGCCCTGCTCTCAGTTATCATGAAGCAGAAATGTGTTGGATTTGAAAGCTTTTGTAAATTGCTCCTCAGCTTCTTGATCTCACCAAGAAGAGGAGACCAAGAAGTCACCACAGTGAGGGTGGTGAGACCCTGGCACGGGGTGTCCAGGGAGGTTGTGGATGCCCCCTCCCTAGAGGTGCTCAAGAACGTGTTGGACAAGCCCTTGATTAACCTGGTCTAGGTGTCCCTGTGCCCATGGCAGGGGGGGTGGAACCAGATCTTTTAGGTCCCTTCCCACCCAAACCATTCTAGGATTCCATGTTGTAATTCCTGCAGAGCAGGGGGGGGGAAAAAAGAGTGTAAGAAGAGAACAGAGAAAGCCAGCAGGCTGTCCCACCAACAGCTCACAAGGCTGCCTAGATGGGATGCAGCAGAACAGGTAATCTGCAGCATATGCCAGAAGTCCCTCATCTTGCTCCACACTATTTTCCTATTTATGGGTTGCAAAGTGGGAGCAGAGCAGAGTGGCTGTTCAGCCTGGGATTCTGTGTGAGAGAGACTTGAAGATTCCCCTGCATTAACTCTTGATCCAGGTCCAGGAGCCAGTCTAGCTCAGCTATTAGTTTCCAGCCTTTTACAACCTGCAGACCCTTGCATTTGCCAGTAGGTTTGAAGGTGCTGCCTGAGCATTCCAGGTCCATTGACAATCAACTTGTGCTTCCTCATTACCTTCCTTAGAGCCCTTGAGAGCCATCCCCTGAGCAGCCTGCTCTGGGTGAACCTAGCAGGAGGGGTTGGACTGAGTGATCCCTAGAGGTCCCTCCGAGTCCTACCACGCTGAGATTCTGTGGTTGCATGACTAGACCACATAAAAAAAAAACAACACCACACAAATACCTCTCAAAAGCATCCAGTCTTCATAGTAAAGAAATCACTTTAACTTGAGGAAGGAGCCTCCCTGCGATGCTGAGTAACAAACGACTCTCGTTGCTAAAAGCTGACCATTTCCCACCTGAATCTCCCTGGCTTCAGCTTCCAGAAGGTGTGTGCTGTGTGTTTGCCAGCCAGGCTGCAAAGCCCTCCATTAGCCTGCTCCTCTCCCGATGTGCACTCTCAGAGAGCAATCCCATTGCCCTTTCGCCTTCCCTTCGCCGAGCTAAATGGATGAAGCTTCCCCGCGGGGTGCCTCTCCCCAGCCATTAATCACTCCATTAGAAGGCAAACCAAACCCAAGGAAGGTGCTAAACCCACTCTTTGTGTTTCTCCCCTCGCACTTCTGTCACCGCCTGCTTTAAGAGACAATTTTATCTAACTAAGTTATAGATCATTAAGCTGAAAAAAAAAAAAAGTTTGCCCGTTAGTGCTGTTTTACCATCTTGCCCCATCTTGTCTCATTAGCAGGAGCTGATTGAGCATGAAGGTGTTCCCTAGCTGTCAGGAGATAAAGTAGGTGCTCTTGGCTTTCATCTGTTCTGAATTCTCCTTGTCTCATTATCTTCACAAGGTCAGATTCTTTGACACCAGGACTGCTTGCTTAGCACTCCATTCTGGTAATTACTTGCCTGGCAACCTTAACCATAAGTAGATTGCATGTATATGGCAGCAATGAAAGCATCAGCAGAGAGGCCAACAGCCATCTATCCATATCACACAAACACCATTAGGAATGTGCTCATTGCACTGATGTAATTGTTCTGCTGCTGCATGGCCAAACTGCTGCAGGTACGACCTGCCCATGGCACTGCACAGCTCATGGCAACAGCACTGACAGTGGAGCTGCACCTCGGCTGCTGCAGGGCTGGTCCCAAAGGCTTGGCTCTCAAACCCTCGCCCATGGCTCACTTGGAAACTGCACTTCTCTGAAGTTTCTTTTACAGACAAGGTCTTTTGCAATCACAACAATTCCATGATTCTATGAAAGAGGCACTTCTGCAGAGTCAGGGCTGGGCAGGCCACCAGGAGGAGTGCCAGAGGCTCTCCAGGAGCTCCTCTGCCTTCCCAAAGGGAAGAGGAAGGGAGGAAGGGAGAGAGACTGATGGGGTGGGAAAGAAACTAACCCAGCTGGGGTGGAAAGGAGAACAATGCCATGGGATAGAGACATAGAGACACAAACCAATGTGGGACCCAATCCCTGACAGCAACGAGGGCACCTTTGGCACAAGTGCTGCTGGGGGCAGGCACTGGGCAAGTCCCAGAATGAACTCCATGGCAGATGGGATTGAGGAGNCACAGCTGCCAGCTCTGCCTTGCTGCCCCCCAAGGTGTGGCACAAGCTGTGGCAGTGCCCTTGGTGTGCAGAGCAGCAGGTCTGAGGCAGAGGCTTTGTGCAGCACAGCCCTTGGCAGGAACTGTCCCCAGCAGCTTCTCCCTGCTAGCAGCAGCCCCTGGCTGAGCAAAGCTGCCCTGAGCTTGAGAGAGTGCCTGAGGGAGCAGAGCTGGGAAGGGACAGCAGTGAGCAGGGCTGGCAGTGAGCTGGACTGGCTCACAGCAGGGCACCAACCAACAAAGCCTCCACTATTTTTGTGCAAAGCTCCCACAACAGCTCGGGTCCTGGGCAGCCCAAGTGCCACAACCTGAGCAAAAATCACTGACATGAGCAGAATTGCCAGAAACATTCCCATGAAATGCTCCATGCAGATGAGGTTTTCCAAGCAAAATCTTGTTGTCGCTGGAAATCTGCAGCCAGCTCTGCCCATGATCTGCTGAAGTCAGTAGAGTTTGTGTAACACAATCTCACAATGAGTTCAGTGCAGGTTTGTCTCAGTACAGAGTGTAGACAAAAATTGTTTTAACCTTACTCAGGGTGGTTAAAATTCAGCTCAAAAACCGAAACAACAAAACCAAAACCAAACCAGCATCCACAAAGTGAACCACCAAAGTCCCACCTAGGATGCTTTGTGAGATGTGCCCAAGTTGCACCTTGCACAAGAAGCAGTCCATCCCACCAAGCATTGATGAAGCATGGTCCTGTATCCCTAAGTTCAACCTGGAACTGCTGATCCAGCTACCTCAGCAGATTCCCAAGGTGCTGCCTCTGCAGCACGTTAAGAGTTTCCCACCAGTATTAAAACCATTGACCCAGCCCAGGTTGTTTTATTTCCTCATTTACCCAGGGAGAAAGACTCTGATTTTTATTTTTTGTGAAGGGCAATGGATGACAAAGTCTGACTGGGTCCTCTTCAACATAAACAGGCAATAATTCTTAAGGTCAAACAAGTAGAGATCGTCGGGAATGAGTAATTAATAGGGATATACAAAATGTCACAACTCCAGTTTCTAGGATTCACTAAAAGGCAGACAAATTGGAATCTGACAAAAACAAATTGTGGTTAATAACCCTTAAAGACGTGAGCCCTGAAGCATCCTGCAGTGCTCACATCTCTCCTTGTCCAACTTCTTTCATCTTCATTTGCACCCGACAAAGCCGAGCGAAAATAATGTTTGAACTTTAAGTAATAAAATCAGTTCTGAAACCACTTTACTTCATCACACATTAAATGCCTTTTTTCTTTTACTCCCTGCTCTTGCTTTTTTAACCTCACTATTTTTAGTGCCTGCAGTTTCCAGCCTCGCAGAACTGCTCCTCCCGGAGTATCCCAGTGCCACAGAGTTTGCTGCCTTGGAGGCACAAAAGCAACATCTCTTGCCCTCTGCTCTCCAAGGGGATCATAGAATGTCAGGGGCTGGGAGAGACCTCAAAAGATCATTTGGTCCAGCCCCCCTGCCAGAGCAGGATCACCCTGAGCAGGTCACACTGGAATGCACCCAAATGGTTCTTGAATTATCTCCAGAAGGGGAGACTCCACAACCCCCCTGGGCAGCCTGTTCCAGTGATGCCAAACCTTAGAATCATTAAGATTGGAAAAGACCTTTAGGATCATTTAAGACCTTTTCAGTATCTTAAAGGGGCCTACAAGAAAGCTGGGGAAGGATTTTTTAGGCTGTCAGGTAGTGATAGAACTGAGGGAAATAGAACCAAACTGGAAATGGGGAGATTCAGCCTGGATGTTAGGAAGAAGTTGTTCAGCATGAGGGGGGTGAGAGCTTGGCCGGGTTTGCCCAGGGAGGGGGTGGAGTCCCCATCCCTGGAGGTGTTCAAGAAATGCGTAGAAATGGCATTTGAGGGCACAGTGGTGCTGGGTTGGCAGTTGGACTTCTTGAGGTGCACTCTGCAGGTATTTCTGAACACAGAGATCTCTCTGTCTGCTCTTTTGCAGACTCAAGAGCCCAGAGGTGCAGGCAGGGAGCTGGCCCAGGAGCACTGTTTTGCCAGCTGGGTGAGCCACACCAAGGACCCAGCTGTGGGGAACTCAGCATCTGAAGCAGGCAGGTTCAGGAGCTGCAGGAGGCAATCCTCACACTGCTGCCTGCCCTTGCAGCAGTGTCACTGCCGAGAGCCAAGGGGGCAGTGAGGGATCTGCTCCCCAGCTCCGAGCCCTGCGCTGCAGCCCTGGGTGCTCACTACTGACCAGCATCAATCCCACAGACAGACCACAGGCTTCAAACACAAAGGACAATTGTGCACCACTTCTCTTTACCACATTCCTGCCTTGGGTTACTGCTAAAAGGCTTTGCTGGGGGGGTGGGGTGGAGGGAGGTGTCTCAAGGAGGAGGTGTCACAATATGTCACTTCTAAACAGAGCTCTCCTGCATCATCCCCATTTCTGATGCAGCCACGTGGACAGGTGCAGATCCATGCAGGCTGCTTGGTTGGTGCTCTCAGATGGCTGGAGCCAAGCCAGCTCGAGTCTCAAAGCTGTTTAGACACAAAGCAGTAACAGACACAGCCTGTCACCAGGCCTCCTTGACTCCAGCACAGAGCAATGATAACACAGTCCTAGAGACCAGCAATGGCTCCTGTCTGGCCAGCTGAGGGGACCAGGAGATGAACCTCACAGCTCCCAGCACCCTCAGGAGGCTGCACCCATGAAGCCCTCTGAAATGGCAACGTAAGGAAGATACCAGCCTCTGAGAGGGGCAAACTCAGAATTGAAAATAAAGACTTCCCAGTGGGCATAAATACCTATATGAGGCCTCACTTGCCCTTGATGTTGATGGAGAATAAATATCTATGCGAGTCTTGCCTCCTTTTGCTGCTGGGGGGGATATCTGTATGGATCTTGCCTTTGTTTGAGGGCATAAAGATCTGCATGGATCTTATTTCCTTTTGATTCTTGTGAGGAAAAATATCTGCATGGATCTTCTTTCCTTTTGATGCTTGTGGAGATAAATATCTGCACAGATCTCATCTCCTCTTGATGTTAGTGGAAGTATCTATATGGGCCTTCTTTTGAGGTTTGGGAGCATAAATACCTAGGAAGGGCATCTAGACCTCTATCTTATCTCCTTTTAATGCTCCTGGGCATAGCTGAATGGCTCTTACCTCCTCTTGGTGTTTATGGGGATAAATATCTATATGGGTCTCTTCTCTTCTTGATGGGGGAGTGTCTCTATGGGTCTTCTTTTCGGGTTTGGAGGTATAAATATCTATGAGGGGCATAGATCATAGAATTGTTAGGGCTGGGAGGGACCTCAAGGATCATCCAGCTCCAACCCACCTCCCACATGGGCAGGGACACCTCCCACTAGATCATGTTGCTCAGAGCTACATCTAGCCTGGTCTTTATTTCCTTTTGAGGTTATTGGGCATATCTATTTGGGCTTTATCTCCTCTTGATGCTCCTGGGGATAAATATCTCCCTCTGAGGTTTGTCTTGAATCACTTTTTTTCTTTTACAATGATCATAAAGATGCTGATAGAAAAAAAAGCTCTCAGTGTTGCATGCCTTTCAAGCATATGGCTTTCCTTAGAGCCAGCAAGGCTTTTGTGTGAGGAATGAATATGAAATTAGTGCAAGGTTTTAGTGTAGCAAAGTAAATTTCCTGCGGCACCATGGCCAACAAAGGGAAAAAAACATCCATAAGGTGGTCAAGCTGCCAGTCAGCTGAACTCAGGTCCACAAGGCTACCTCAAAGAAAAGACACAAAACAAGTGAACAAACAAACAAAAATCCTCCGTGGAGATCTCACCAGTCAGCTGGCCAGAAAAAAATGCCAAAGCAACAGTGTGCTGGTGCCATCTGGCTACTTCTCCTCCCTCTGATGGCTCCCTGCCATATTCCTGACCAGGATATTGGAAGAACCAGATACAGGCCACATCCAAAAAGGGAAAAAAAGAATCCTTCCAGGTTTTATCCTGGGCCCAGTGGATGCTGGAATGGGTTTCAGGGAGTCAGTGCTATAGAAATGTCATGCAGCGTGAATGTGCCTGAAGCGGCTGAGAGCTGAGCACCAAAGCTTGGGGTATTAAAGATACTTTGGGACGCTGCAGAAGGAAAAGCAGCCCCACACTGGAGATGCTTCATGCAAAGGGGGTGCAGTGTGTAGGGACACACTGAGCTTCCTCCTCTGTGGCTGCTTTCCAGCTCAGCCTTCCTTTGGAGGCCAGCAGTGGGACCACCAAGTGGAAGACCGCAGGCCTGGGGGTGATTGTGTCACTACCTAAGCTGAAGGCAGGCAGGTTGTGATTATCAGACAGTTGTATTTATTTTGCTTGATACAAATGTAATCTAGGGCTTGAAAGCAAAACACTACATATTCAGGAGATAATTCACAGTTTTAGATATCAACTGAAAATCAAAATATGCACCATTTGCAGGCAGCAACATTCACAAGCCACATGTATGGGGTACGTACAGCTGGTGTAGAATTTAATTTGAATGCTATTTATGTGCTATGCATGCTGCATATAAAGCAGACTGTCAACTGTTCACTTCCAAAAAAGGAGAGGAGAGAGGCAAAAATCTCAGGCTACAAACCCCAGGAACCTTCACATTCCCAGAGCAATGGTCAGGAACAGCTTTAGCTCCTGTTTGAATTTCACAGGTTCTAGCCAGTCAGGCAGAACCTTTCACCACTTTGGTGTTTTCCTCTAAAACACAGAGCAGTTTGGAGTTGCTTTGTGTGTGCTTATAAAACTCAGCTCCCTGAAGCTCAGGAATGATCCCTGCTTAGTCAATGTGGTCCTGCTCTGGCAGGGGGGGTTGGATTCAAAGATCTCCAGAGATCCCTTCCAACCCCTAACATCCTGCAAACCTGTTCAATATGAATTCCCGGGATTTTTTGCTCCCTCCCCCCAGATCTCTAATATATTAATACAAATTTATAACCAAAATAATTTTGCTGCATGTTAAGGGTGAGATCTCCTGATTCTATAAAAGAAAAATGTTTATTCATGCACTATCCACAGCACAGAGCTTGGCAGTGCAGGTATCCTGACACTGACTTGATAACCAAGCAGAGCACAGGTTGGAGAGCATCACTCTACAGCTCACAAGTTCCACTTCTCCCAGCTGGAGACTTGGGAACTTCACACCTTTATTTGATGTGAATTCCCACCACAGAAAACTGCACCATCACCCCCACCCTCATTTTTTTTCCCCCAGCTAACTCAGAACAACCTGGGAAGAACTCACACAATTCACTTGGACCTTCAAAAAAATAACCACAGGTCAAAGGACAGAGGAGAATGAGCACAAATTTGAACCTCAGAAGTGGTGAGACACTGGCACAGGTTGTCCAGGGAGGTTGTGGAGCACAGAAGCACCCAATGAGATTGAAGACCACATTGGGTGCTTCTGTGCTCCACAACCTCCCTGGAGGTGTTCAGGACCAGGTTGGATGAGACCTTGAGCAACCTGCACTAGTGGGAGGTGTCCCTGCCCATGGCAGGGGGTTGGAACTGGATGATCCTTGAGGTCCCTTCCAACATTACCACTCTGTGAGTCTATGTGCACATGCCTGTGACAGCCAGAGGAGGACAAATGGCACAGCAGCCCACTTGTTTTATGCTTCAGTGTTTGACTTTGGCCCAAGAAAGAACAGCTGCTGTTTAGGCTTGGGGAGAGCCAAGGAGCCCAGCAGAGCTCTGTTCCACGAGCGATGGGTATGGCACTGCAGGAGCACAACCCAACAGTCCTTTCCAGAAGCCGTGAGCCAGCACCAGCTCAACAAACTTCCCCACATCACCCCTCAGCAGGCACACAGCACCACTACCACCAGCCCCCTATGGTTCACACAGCAAAGACTTGCAATACCCAACAACAATTAACTTAATTAACAGGACCAATGCTAAATTAGAGCTGCACATTTGTCATTCAGACCTCTGGGTCCACCCTGACACAGCCTTTTCCTGACTCTGCCATATTTTGGGACTGAGTCAACTCTACCTGCTGGTTGTTGCCTGAAAATGTCTTGTGCAAAACAATTGACTTAATGCCTCTTGTCTGCTCTCCTCTTGGCAGAGCTCATGTCCATCTGGAGCTCCTATGACCGCCTCTCATGACACAACCCATAGGCAGACTCTCCTGATCAAGTGGTGGCAGCTCCCAGGGCCTTCTGCTTCTGCCTTAGTTCCCTCTTGTTCTTGCAAGGATCAACCTCTCTTGGCTTAGAACAGATTTTTCCTGCTACTCTCCAAACAACATCTAAGGTCACACCAAACCCCTTTCAGTGGCACCATTCTGTAACAAAGTGCTAAAGAAAAATCCCTCTGTAACCCTTTGGGGTTCCCCACCCCTAATATGTTATCATTTCAGTGAGAGCTTCCAACAAATGCAATGAAGGAAATGGGAACCAAAGGATGAACATCCAAACCTCTGCTGCTCTGCAAGCTCCTAACCCCACAGCCACCTAAACGTGCCCTGCTCTGCAAGCTCCTAACCCCACAGCCACCTAAACCTGCCCTGCAAGCTCCTAACCCCACAGCCACCTAAACCTGCCCTGCTCTGCAAGCTCCTAACCCCACAGCCACCTAAACCTGCCCTGCAAGCTCCTAACCCCACAGTCACCTAAACCTGCCCTGCTCTGCAAGCTCCTAACCCCACATCCATACAGCTGAGGCTGCCCAGATCTAAACTTCTGCCTTCAGCAGCACAAATCAGCCAAAATTACCCAGATCTGCTGGTTAGGTGTCTCAGAGACACAGGAACAGGCTGGCCAGGGAGGTTTCTCACATTGCAGTGACCTAAAGGGATCAATCCTCCCTGCACCAGTTGAGCTGTGTCACATATTGGCACAGGTAGTGTTTACATCCCTTGGCTTTAATTGATTTCTATGTCCTCTACACATCCTCAACACTCAATTTCTTCACAGTCATTATGAGATCCCTTTTATGCATCTCTTGGATTACCCAGTTCAGATTATTCCCTTCCCCTTTTTCTCCACCCTCTAACTTCTCTTTTGGTTTCTGTATTTTTTTCATAGCCCTTTTCCCTGTAACAGCTCAGAAACCACAGTACAGTCTGAAACCAAACCCTGGGAACTGTGAGAGCAAACCCTACCTGTTCTGGTCCCTTCCTTCAACTAGCAGTCATCTTTGGAAAGAATCTGCTCTACCTACCCCATGCTAATACCCTTCTGGTTTTTTCCTTCCAGGGTTTCATTCCAGCAGCAGCTCTGGCAGCTGTTGTCCACCTTTACTTGGAAACTGGATGGATTTCTGGTCCACTAACAACATAACCACAAGCTAGCACCAGACTATGCTACCAACTCCCCAGCCTCATTGTATTCAATCTGCAGCTTCACTGACTTGGAGCTGAAAGAAAAAACGTCCACAGACCCAAGGCAGAAGCTGCCAGAAGCTCCTCAGTGATGGCAGTGAGGGATGTGTGACTATTTCTTCACCATAAATCTCTTCACTATTGCTTGCTAAGGTAAAAACATTCAAGTGCCCACATTTGGCCTTTATCTGGGGCTAACCAGCAGCCACTCTACCCCCTGGTGGCCTCTTCCCAGCAGAGCAGAGAACGAGTACAGAGGAGTGAGCAGTCAGAACAAAAATGGATTTCACAGAACAAGCAAGCAAAGCACAACATCAGCATGGAGCAGCTAAAGTCAAACTCACCCAGCAGATGTGCAGCAGGCACAGGATGGGAAGGCAGCCCTCAGGAACATGAAAGGAAGCAGGGGCAGGAGGAGCTCCAGCAGCAGCAGAGTCCCAAGGTAAAAAGCCTCACCCTCAGCAAACTGCCTCCCTTTATCCTGAGGGTGGTGATTATGAGATGAGATTCACCTGCAGCTAATTCAGCTCAGCTGACTCCCATTTGCTAATGACTAACAACCCATGCCTGGGGCAGGGCTCTGCCCTAGCAACAGCAAGGCAGGACTGTAGCCCTCCTCCCACAGCATGCTGGGCACTACTTGCCCTACAGGAGTCACTGCTTGTGGCTGCTACCTAAGTCCAAAGCTGTGGATTCTGGCAGAGAGATGAAGCCAGGGGTAGCAGGCTGATTGGGGGGGGGGGGGGGGGGGGGGGTTGTTT
>VWYK01085682.1:6232-23598 GCA_013399775.1 Semnornis frantzii | reverse complement strand
CCCACCTCCTCCCCGTCCCAGCGGGTGGCTTTGCTCTGGTTTGGCTGGTCCCTCATCCCCGGGAAGGGTTAAATCCTTCCCCAAGCCCCTAGTTGCCCTTGTCCTCTTCCACCTGATCCAGAGAGGTGCAATAAAATCGGAAGCAAATTTATGGGCTGTTTCAAGCACTTTACTGCTGTATTTTTAAATTCATAGATATGCGCATCTAAGAAACTCTGCTCTGGGAAGGAGCCGAGATGCTGCAGGAAAATGATGTCTTTTAGATTAAATAGAACCGTTTCCATCCCTAATTGTCTCGGATTAAAAGGAAACAATAAAGAGAAAGAGGGATTTTGAAGGGAGACAAAGCTGAAAATTCTCTTGCCAGCCATAAAGTGCGAGACAGCCCTAAAATTCCCTTCTCCATCCAGCACGGAGGGGACCAGCGCTTCCCTAAAGCAACAATTCTTCCTTCCGAGGAGCTGCCGAACAGACTGTCCCTCTAATACTATTTTTTTTTAAACCCTCCTAATTGAGGATTAAGGGCAAACAATCGCCTTTTCGGGAGGAAAAAGCTCTTCTCCCCCAGTCGAAGCTCTCCAAACCCTCCCAGCCCGCATCCCTCAGAAGCTTCTCGGGAGTTCTCCTGCTTTTCCCACCCCAGCACCCCTGCAAGAACAGGTTGCTTTCAGGAAGGGGCGGCAGGAATCTCTCCTCACCCCATCACAGCCCTTCCAGCTTGATTTTTGGAGGGGATCGGGGGAGTCGAGGGGAGCAGGAGGGTATCAGGTCCCTCCCTGCCGCCGGCCGGGGCATCCCGCAGCGCATCCTGGAGCCATCCCGGAGCGGCTGTATCCCTCCCCAGTGCTTCC
The DNA here is from genome assembly GCA_013399775.1 of Semnornis frantzii. Classification (NCBI taxonomy): domain Eukaryota; kingdom Metazoa; phylum Chordata; class Aves; order Piciformes; family Ramphastidae; genus Semnornis; species Semnornis frantzii. The sequence goes on along the minus strand of VWYK01085682.1, from coordinate 22,747 downwards.
AGCCCCTTCCTCCAGCCCCAGCTCCACTAACTCCAGGTCGCTTCTCGGCTTCAAAGCTGCAGCGAGGAGGCACTTTCGGCTGCAGCCACCTGCGATGCTGCTTTTGCAAGAGGCTGCGGTAAAGGTTTCTCCTCTCTCTCTCTTTCTTTTTCTTTCAATTTAATTTTTGAGAAAGCAACTGAAAAATGAGCTGCAGAGGGCCCAGGAGACAGGGAAAGACTTGCTGCCTGGAGAAGGGTAGCAGCTAAACTCCTTGGAAGAAAGAAGTAGTTGGAGAGATGAGGTGATGGGGAAGCCGTCCCTCCAACAGCTCATCGCGGGCTGTGTGCTTTATTTACTTCCCCTGCGGCCAGAACTGAGACTTTCATTCAGCTTTTTCTGCTCAGAGCTGCTGGTTTTAGGAGGGGAAAGAGTGAAACACATCAGTGTCAAAATGGGGTTAAAATCTTGCAGGGCAGAACCTCACCCAGCTCCTAGCAGGGACGGCTGCAGCTCAGGCTCCTTTTGGTTACTTATTTTGGTGTGCAGAGATACCCAAAAAAAGCACATTTCTGCCTTTTGAAGTGATGTAGCCACAAAACCTCAGCACCTGGGATCAAGCCTGATGCACAGGGCAGGCTATAGACATAGAGCAGATGATAGAAACTCCAACTACAGTTCAATTCTTTGCATTCAAGTGAAAAACAAAACCAAAAACAAAATCACTTTCTACTTAAATGCTTCTGCATAAACCATTCTGTCAGATTTGTTGTTATTATTTATAAGCACAGAAAGTGTCTCCAGGGTCACAACACTTCAACAAGCAGAGTTCTGAAGGGCTGGTTTTGTCCTGAGATGATTTTTCTGGTCTGTTGTGGGTTTCATGACACAAGCAGGCAGGTTACATGGGCTGGTACAGGTGACAGGCAGGGAAGTATTTGACTTTTTGTGGTTGGACAGCTGAAGTGACTCTGCTCATAGGAATGAAGCATTTGTCAGGCAGAAGTTGATGTCTGGAATAATTTTAGACAGCAGTGAGGAAAACACCTAGGGTGAAACTAAACATTTAGGTAGCAAGAGCTCCTGATGCTGTGTTTTAAAGTCCTCTCTCTCCAGGTGATTTTTCAGACTCTCATGGAAAGCTCACCTAAGAAACTTACTCTCAAAACCCTCCAAAATTGCCACTTTTTATTAACAAACTTCAGCAACTTCTAACCCAACCTGGAGTAAAATGACTTGCAGGCTTACAAAAACCATTCCTCAGCCCCAGAACACCACTGCAGGTCTGCCTTCTCCAGCATGGATCCACAGCCTCCCCCTCAGACATCCCTGACAAGCATTTAGGCAGGAAGAGAAGAAGAAATGCTGATGGTTCAGGGCAGAACCTGCACATTAAACACCTGCTTGCAGGGCTGAGGGCACAGCCTTTGCCTTAAATCCCTGCTTGGAGGACCCAGGGTGGCTGCAGCAATACCTGGCAGAGCCAAGCTGTGCTTTCTGGGCACAGGGTTGGGGTCTGGAAGGAGCTTCCACTCATTTTCCCTTTTAAAAATGACTGCAGAGGACATTTCCCATGGGGTGCTGCATCTCGTAGCACACACAGGGCTGCAGGAGGAAAGGCACAGGAGCTGGGACTGGGAATTGTGAGTGGATTGAAGGAAAAGCTCAGGAGCTGTGACTGGGAATTGTGAGTGGATTGAAGGAAAAGCTCAGGAGCTGTGACTGGGAATTGTGAGTGGATTGAAGGAAAAGCTCAGGAGCTGTGACTGGGAATTGTGAGTGGATTGAAGGAGAAGCTCAGGAGCTGTGACTGGGAATTGTGAGTGGATTGTAGATCTTTAATTTGAATCATGTCTTAAAGATGTCAGAGATCCTTTTTTTTTTTTTTTAATGTTTTCCTCATCTGATAAAAATTGGCTTCAATTTGATCATTTCCAGACTTGATCATTTTCTAAATTCAAAGGAGTTGCTCCATGCCAGTGCTGAATTAAAGGTGTTTTTTTTTTCCCTTGTAAAGACACCTTTTGAGATCAACTAAGAGAAAAAAAAAAAAGCTGAATAAATACCATAAAACTGAAGGGAGGAGTTGTGGATCCACGAGGAAAGTGCAAAGGCAAGCTGGGGAAATAAAATACCACAGCCAGGCATTCAGTATTAAAATAGAGATATTCTTTATTGTGTGCTTGAAATACAAAACTCACATAAAGAGTTAGATGAGTAAAACAATGAAGTTTCCATTTTCTTGCTCAGAAATTCCCTCATTTAAGAGCTTTAATGGTGGAAATTAACAATTACAGCAGAACTTAACCCTCATTTAGCTACACACAAAGTGTCAGTTTGTACAATTAAGGGCAATTCACCATCTTCTGACTGCCAGAACGTCCAAGAATCGTGAAAGAAAAGTTGTACAGGAGAAATTCACAGAGCAGGAATTATCCAGGGCCATGCCAAAACCAGCTGGAAAGCACCAAGTAAAGAACAGCTCCAACAGGGATGCTCTGGAAGAGATGGGGAAGTTTGATTTGCAGCAGGTAGGCAGAGGCCAACCTGAGCTTTTGAGCCATGTAATGGGGGAAGAAGGTGAGAGAAGCTCACAGCAGGGCTGAGGGACAGCATGGGAACGCAGCATGGGAATGCAGAACGTGCAGCCTGCAGGTTAAGATCAGAGTAACACTAATCTCAGTATCCAGGTGAACTGAGGGTGTCAGTTCTCCTCCTGGGTGCTCCAAAGGGCCAAACCTATTTTCTCTGAGAGGTATTTTGTTTAGTCTGGAGCACAGGAAGCTGAGGGGAGGCCTTCTGGCTCTCTACAACTCCCTGTAAGGAGGTTAGAGCCAGGTGGGATTGGTCGCTTCTCCCACAGAACAAGTGACAGGACATGAGGGAACAGCACCAAGTTGCACCAGGGGAGGTTTAGGTTGGAGATGAGGAACCATTTCTTCACTGAAAAGGTTGTCAAGGCCTGGAAGAGGCTGCTCAGGGTAGTTGTGGAGTCCCCAGCCCTGGAAAGGTTTCAAAGCTGTGCAGATGTGCTGCTGAGGGCCATGGGTTAGCACCACACTTGGTAAAGAGAATGGTTGGAGCTGATGATGCGAGAGGTCTTCTCCAACCAAAATTATGCTGATTCTGTGATACTATGAATACAGCCACAGGCAGGGACAACATATACAGCCCAAGGCCAGTGTAAAGAGTGCTCCCCAGCCCTGATGAAGGCCTCCAAGTGCCTTCATGGAGCTCTCCTGGGAAAGACTTTGATTCCCTTCTTTGTTAATGGCAGCACACTACATTTGCTGTTTAAAGTGGCAGAGGGGAGATTTAGGCTGGATATGAGGGAGAAATTCTTGCCAGTGAGGGTGCTGAGACACTGGCACAGGTTGCCCAGGGAGGCTGTGGATGCTCCCTCCCTGGAGCTACTCCAGGCCATGCTGGATGAGGTCTTGAGCAACCAAGCCCAGCTGAGACACTTCCCTGCCCAGGGTGGGGAGGTTGGAGCAGATGATCTCTGAGGTCCCTTCCAACCCAGTCCATCCTACACACACCTCTGCTTTTGGGGACAACCTATCCCTTGGACTTCCCAGACAGACACTACAGGAACTGGCCAGCAATTAATCTGAAATTACTAATGAGCTGGCACAGCCCTGTGATGTCCCAGCAAATCGTGCAGCAGCCTGGGACACTCCTGCTCCAACCCCCTCAACACAGAACCCACCTACCACAAGGACAACAAAGTCTTCTCTTTCAAACAATCCACTGCTATGCTTGCAGCTGCCTCAGGTTGGTTTCCAAGTTGGATGTCAGAGGAAGATTGATCATGAGTGGGGCAGGAGACATTTCCCAGCTTCCATTGAAACAACAATGGAATAAATACACTCAGCAGCCTGATCATCTTGACATTTCCTCTCTCAATAAAGCAGCCTCTAATGCCCAAGCTGGAGTGTGAGCTATGGCTGAGTCTGGAATAGCTCCTACAGAGTAACTACAGCAGTAAGTAACTGGAGTACAAGGATCCCTCCATAAAATACCACATTTTATTCTGTGGCACAAAGCAATAATCAGCTTTTGCTGTTGATTAAATGCTTTAACTTTGCTTCAGCATTTAATCAACTGCAAAGCCCATTTAATGTCAGGGCACTCCAACACTCAGGCATTATTGATATTATATATGAAGAGAAAATGTTTATCCAATAGAGCTGACAAAACCACAATTTTCTGCTCAGAGGGTTTAGAGCCAATCTCTCAAAGCCTTGTTGCTGCCTGTCTGGGCTCTGTGCTTTACATGCAGGGGCCTGGATACAAATCCCAGCATCCTGGGGGTTGGAAGGGACCTCTGGGGATCACCCAGTCCAACTTCCCTGCTCCAGCAGGGCACCCACAGCAGCCTGCCCAGGAGCACCATGGCCAGGGGGGGTTGGAAGCTCTGCAGAGAAGGAGACTCCACAGCCTCTCTGGGCAGCCTGCTCCGGGGCTCCAGCAGCCTCACAGCAAACAAGTTTCTCCTCCTGTTCAGGTGGAGCCTCTTGGGTTCCAGTTTGTGCCCAGTGCCTCTTGTCTTGGCACTGGGCACCACTGACAAGATTCTGGCCCCATCCTCTTGGCCTCCAGCCTTTAGCTCTTGCTAAGCATTGCTCAGATCCTCTCTGGGCCTGCTCTTCTGCAGGCTCAACACAGGCTCAGAAGATGTCAGAGGTTGGGTTGGAAGGGACCCAAAGAGCTCATCCAGTCCAACCCCTGCCAGAGCAGGACCAGACAATCCAGCTCAGGGCACACAGGAACACATCCAGACAGGCCTGCAAAGGCTCCAGAGAAGGAGACTCCACAACCTCTCTGGGTAGCCTGTGCCAGGGCTCTGGGACCCTTCCAGGCAAGAAGTTGCCCTTGTGTTGAGCTGGAACCTCCTGTGCTGCAGCTTCTCTCTCAGCCTTTGCTGCTCACAGTGATGGTCCAGTCAAACAACCACAAATAACTTCAATCCTTGGTATGTTTGTCACAGTTTCCATCCATAGCCACTAAGTGCTTTAGAGCAGAGCAAAATGCCTGATTTTAGCATGGCACATCTCTGATTTCCTGCTGGCACATCCCATTGGGAACACAAGGCAAGGCCCACAGACATGGCTGCTGTCCCATCACAATTATCATCCTGGCAATGGAGACTGGACAGCCAGGAGAGTCCTCATCAGTCCCTCCAGTGATGGCTGGGAAGAGAGACAGGCTTGGAAAACCCTCACATGCCACACTGGGAAACTCATGGCTGGATCAGGAGCTGGTTACCTGCTGAAGCAGCCAGAACACAGAGAACTTCTGTGGCTGCCCAGGCTCTGCACTTGCTCAGATTGTCCCCAGGGAAGAGCCTATTTTGTGCACTGTAGATGGACAAGGCTGTTCCCAAACACCACTCTGCCTGTGCATAACTGCAGCACAGTAAAACACCACTGAAAGGTGGTTTCTGGTCCCACACTCACCCTTGAAGCCCTCTTCTCCTTTTGCCTTTTTGGAGAGATGACCAGACATGAGGAATGATCCAAACCAACCCAAGGCTGTGTTACTGACAAAGCAGAAGGTAATTTTTGAGTTGACAGAATCATTTCAGTCAGGCTCATCTATTTCCTCCCTGGAGAATATACTTCTTTTTGGTTTTTTTTCTTTTTATTTTTTGGCTCAAAAGCCAAAAGAGATAATTTAGGCTTGATGCAGAGCCTATTAAAATCAACAGAACCTCCCTTCTGACTCTCAATGAGTGCAGGGGGAAGAGGAAAAAAAAAAAAAAATCACAGATTTTAATTTCTTTGCATTGCACCCAAAAATAAAAAAGAAGCAAAGTGAAGCCTTCGCCCTCAGTACATAAAAATGAAGTCAGAAATGTGTTGCCAGCAAGACACTCTTGCAGATCATCCCCCACCACCCCACACAGCTTCCATCACATCTCCCAAGTGAAGGCTGAGACAGTTGAGACCATGAAGGGAAGAGAGTAAATTAAAAGTTAGAATAATAATCACCAAGCATTCTTTCAACCCTCCCTCCCCCCCAAGAGATAAATTCCCCTTGTTTTGCTACCACGCTGCTATGAGCAGATGCTGAGGTGGAAGTGACCTCCATCTCCAGATGGTGGAAGGAAGGGACCTCCCAATCTAGCAAGGAGGACCTCGTTTCCTACCTCAATGGCCTGGATTCAGTTTGGATGGCATCACAGAGTAATAGGATGCCAGCCTGGAAGGGACCCCAAGGATCAGCCTTTCTAGGTGATGGTGTAGCTGAAGGGAGCTGGCCCAGCACCCTCTCGACTGAGGCATTAACCTGTCCAGTGGAGGGGACTCCACTGCTTCCCTTGGGAGCTTCTTCCAATGTCTGACTATTCTCATGGTGAAAATGTCTCTTCTGGAGTCCAAAACAACTCCTGCTGAACTCATGGCCAAGAGTATGAGAGGTCCATGCTGGGTTATTGGTCAAACTCTTCTCATCACACCTCCCCACTCACAACTCAGAGCAGGACAAGCAGAGGTTGCATGGCCCCAACGTCTGATATCTACCTCCAGCCTGAGGACTTCTCTCCTCAGAGACAAAGGAGGAGGTAAAAGCAGAGAGGGAAAAGGAAACGTTTCCCAAACCAGAAAGCTGAGTGAGGGAACACGAAGGTGGAGATTAGTAGAAGGCATAGAGGGAGCCACTCACTTCCTTCAGGACCTGAGCTTGTAGCGAAAGGCAATATCAGCGTCTGGCAGGAGGATACCAAGGCCCATGCGGCTGTTATCGAGTCTGACAGCTTTGTTCTCTGCGAGCTCCACATCGAAGTGAGCCAACAGCAAGAAAAGAAACATCTTCATCTCGTTCATTGCCAGGAACCTCCCCGGGCACATGCTGATCCCAGAGCCAAAGGGCATGAGGAAGTACTTCAGCTTCCTCCCTCCCTTGTAGAAGGTGGTTTTCTTCTTGCCATTCTCAATGTATCTGTCGAACTTGTACTCCTGGGGAGGACAGAGAGAGGGATGAGAGAGGGGGAGAGGGAGGCAGCCTGAGAGCCTCCCAGGCACCGACACCTCTCACTCTGTCTGCACAGCAGCAGTGCTGCAGAGACCCAGGAAATAAGAGGAAAAGGAAGACAAGGAGCTGACAGCTCCTTTTCAGTTGGCTCCCTCAAGTTTCATTAACTCACACAGTCTGTGAAGAACACTCCTCAAATCCACTTACTCAGCTCAGCCCCTTTCCACCCAGCCCCTTCAGACTCCCCCATCAGGTCCATGGAGCAGTTGGGTTGGTATTGATGGGAATTAGGTTTGGAGCACTTTGGAGCTGGGACAGTGCAGCTGGGTAGAAGGGCAGTTCTCTGGTGAGGCAGCACCACCTCTGCTCAGGGACAGTGCAGCTGGGTAGAAGGCAAATTCTCTGGCAAGGCTGCACCACCCCTGCTCAGGGACAGTGCAGCTGGGTAGAAGGAGAAGTCTCTGGTGAGACAGCACCACCCCTGCTCAGGGACAGTGCAGCTCAGTAGAAGGCCAATTCTCTGGCCAGGTAGCCCCCCTGTGCTCAGTGTGGTGTGCTCATCACCAGACCTGCCCAGCTCTGCATGCATTAGTGCCTCATGCCTGCCATGCTCTCCTGAGCTAAGAGCAAACCTCAGCCTTCTTCTGCACCCACCAGTGCAGATTATTTGAAAGGCAGACCTGGTGCTTTGCAGGCAATTTTCCCTTTGGTTGGAGATGTCTGCTGCTTAATTTGCCACATCTGACCTTCAAATGTTTTGCTCCAGAAGCTGTGTGCAAAGCAGGACAACCACTGTTACAAAAAGAGTGCTGCCAAGCTGGGCTCGAGGTTGGTACCCAAAACCTAAGGTGCCATAAAGGGAACATCTCTGAGACTGGTTTCCAGTAGCAGGATCCCTGTTTAGAGACAATTTGTGTTTTTGAATGAAGGAGATCTGGCATCCTCACTCAGTCAACAGCAAATTAACCACTTACAAAATCCTCCTGCATGCCTGGAATAAAAATGACAGACACTTCTTGCTTATGGTCACTCATTAGCATTTGTCCTGCTTTGCATACATCTGCTATAGCAGCAGCCATTTGGAGCTGGCTGGGAACAAGTCAGTCAGACAGAAACCAACCTCAACTGATGAAAAAAACCCCACAGCAGAATGAAAAATGCACTGACACCGATCTGCCCAGTGCAGGGAAGCATCTGACACCCACCCAGCAGAGAAGAAACAGGGGCAGGGGAGGTGGCCAGCGAGAAAGGGAAGGGGGTGCACTGGAGGGGATGTAACCTTGGGTGCTGAAGAACAGGAGCTTGCTTCTCTGAATGGCAAAGGCCTGGCCCCTCACTCCAAGGAGGACATTGAGGTGCTGAAGGGTGTCCAGAGAAGGGTCTGGTCTGGTGAAGAGCAGTTGAGGGACCTGGGGGTGTTTGGCCTGGAGAAGAGGAGGCAGAGGGGAGACCTTCTGGCACTCTACAATTCCCTGAAGGGAGGTTGGAGCCAGGTGGCAGACAGTCTGTTCTCCCAAGTAACAAGGGATAGGACAAGAGGAAGCAGCCTCAAGTTCTGCCAGGGGAGGTTTAGGTTGGACATAAGCCATAATTTCTTTCACCAAAAAGCTGTTGAGCCCTGGCCCAGGCTGCCCAGGGCAGTGGTGGAGTCCCCATGCCTGGAGAGCTTTCGAAGCTGTGGAGATGTGGTGCTGAGGGACATGGGGATGTGGTGACCTGGCAGTGCTGGGTTAAAGGTTGTACTTGATCTGAAAGGTCTTCCAACTAAAAGTACTCTAGGATTCCACAGACAAAGGTGATTATCTGTGTGCTTCCACTGGCAAGGACCTCTTTCCATTCTCTTTGAACACCCCAGCCAAAGGGAAGCTTGCAGAGTTTCCTTCCCCCCCGGTAAATGGTTGCTCCATCTGAAGCAGCAGAATAACAAATGAAAGCCCAGAATATCACCTCTGCCTTAAAAAAAGATTTACTTCCTGAAATGTAAATGCTGCTGGTCTAAAAAACCACAGCTAAATGTGAACTGCAATAGCTTAAAAATCCCACCCAACCCAACCTGGAGCTCCTCACCTTGCTGAACACTGCTACAAGAAGTACACTCCAACACCTCCCTGGGCAGTCTGTTCCTGTGCCTGACCACTCTGTTGCTAATGTTCAACCTAAATCTCCCCTGGTGCAACTTGAGGCCATTTTCTTTCATCCTCTTGACTGTTATGGGGGAGAAGAGAACACCCACTTCACTCCAACCTCCTTTCAGGGAGTTGTAGAGAACCAGAAGGTCTCCCCTAAGCCTCCTTTTCTCCACGCTGAACAGCCTCAGCTCCCTCAGCTGCTCCTCAAAACTGGCCAAGTTAGGATTTAGGGGCTCACTTACCCACTCAATGGGGAAAAAAAACCCCAAAGCTGCCTCATTTATTTAAGCTTTGATGAGTAGAGAAAGGAGGTCAAGCATGCAGGCTTACACTTACACAACACAGTGCCAGCACAGAAGAGAGCTTGAACTGAAATTTATGTATCCAGGAGAAAAAGCACTGCTACAAAATTATCTTGTCAAGCTGCCTGTTTTCCCAGGAAAGTTTTCCCTAAATACATGACAAGCTCAAGACTGCACCTTTCAAAAAAACCTCATCCCCCATCTCTATCTGATCCCTCAGCAGTCATTGTTGAAGGCACGCTGCATATTTTAAGACCCAAACAGAACAGTGATTTCCCCACTTCTCGAGAGGGCCCATGTGCTGCAATGGATGCACTGCAATGTGTGGATTGCTCATTCACTACCCAGGAGAGAGGAGAGATGAACCGAAGCTGTACTGTGAAAGCTGAGCAGAGCTGATCCTCAGCAGATACCAGTCAAGCAATGGGAATATGGTAATGATTGGGTGAGGGAGGGGATCCGTTTCTACACTGATGCTTCTCGGTCTAGGACTTCAAACAAACAGATGGACTTTTGACAAATCAACAATGTTCTCCAAAATAAAGTGTTAAGAACAGGCCAAGAAAAAGCTTCATTTGAAGGTGGTTACTTTTGGAGGACAGAAATATTAATTGACTACTTAGAATCCTTTCAGCCAGGAAAGGCCTTTAAGAGTGTCGTAGAACTGTTGATGTTGGAAGGGACCTTTGAGACTGACAATCACAGGATCACAAATTCAGAGCATCATAGGACTGCGGAGTTTGGAAGAGACCATCAAGCCCAACTGCTCACCTGGAGCTCACAATCCCACCACTGCTGAGCCACTAGCACTAAAGCACTTCCCTCAGCACCGCATCCAGGAGGCTTTTGAACACCTCCAGGGATGGTGACTCTCTCTGGACAGCTCTTTTCCAACGCCTGAGAACCCTTTCTGTGAAGAAATTCTTCCTAATATCCAACCTGAACCTCCCCTGGCACAGCTTGAGGCTGTTTCTGACACTTGCTGCATGTGAGAAGAGACCAACTCCCACCTGGCTCCAACCTCCTCTGAGGGAGTTGCAGAGGGTGATGAGGTCTCCCCCCAAGCCCAATGACTTGGATTATGTTTTAAAGCTCTAACTTTCTCAGCAGGCATGGCCTTCAATTTTGGGCAGGGACAGCCAGCAGAGCCCTCCTGGATATCATTTCCATAGCTCACTGTTCATACCTTAATCCTCTCACTGAGGTTGGTGGAGCTCCTGCACAGCAAGAAGCTGTCCCACACCACCGAGGCACTTCAGTGTCAATTTCTCCTCCTCATGTCATAGAATCATTGAATGGTTTGACTTGGAAGGGACCTTAAAGATCACCTAGTTCCAACCCCTCCCACTAGACAAAGTTGCTGAGGGCCCCAACCTGGCCTTGAACACTTTCAGGCTTGGTGCCTCCATAACTTCTCTGGGCAACCTCTTCCAGTGCCTCACTACCTCCACTGTGAAGATTTTCTTCCTCATATCTAATCTCCATCCAGCTTCTTCCACTTTGAAGCCATTCCCCATTGTCCTGTCACTCCATGCCCTTGTGCAAAGTCCCTGTAGCCCCCTCCAAATACTGGAAGGCTGCTTTAAAGTCTCCCTGGAGCCTTCTCTTCTGCAGGCTGATATCCTCCAAATTCCCCACAGGCAGTGATGCCTCTGACATGGATTTTCTATAAACACAGGAGAAAACCCAGCTCCCTTCTTTGGCTCAAATGGATGGAAATGGATGATTGGATAGGGCTGGATGATCATAGAAACAACCAGGTTGGAAGAGACCTCCAAGCTCATCCAGCCCAACCTATCACCCAGCCCTATCCAATCAACCAGACCATGGCACTAAGTGCCCCATCCAGGCTTGTCTTGAACACTTCCAGGGCTGGTGACTCCACCAGCGCCCTGGGCAGCCCATTCCAATGGCATGGGCCCAGTCCTATGATAGGTTGGACTGGATGATCTTGGAGGTCTCTTCTAACCTGTTTGATTCTATGAAAGCAGCATTTGCTTAGGAAAATGGGAAGGAGGAATGAATGAGGTAGGAAAAGAGGAAGGGATGGATTGGCTCTCTTGCCTCTCATGTAGAGGAGGCATTCAGCAGCCTCAGCATCACCCTCACCCTTCCTCCATGGCACTCTGGGCTGGGGCCAGCAACTGTGGGGCAGCAACCCTGTCTAGATGAGGGCTGTTCAATTTGCATGCAGGTGGTGAACTCGTGAAGCTGCATCAAGGCTGAGGCAGGGTGGATTAATTTCGAGTCTTTGATATTCATTAACTCGAGCGCCAGAGAAAAAACACAGGGAGGTGACACAATCACCCTGCCAGCTTTGCTGTGGAGCAACAGCCTCACAGCCTCAACTCCACAACACTCAGCTGATTGATCAAGAAGGGGTGAATCCCTAGGAAGGAAGGTGAAAAAGCATAAGGCTGAGGGAAAACGCTGCTATTAGAGGGCTTCAGGGAGTCAATGATGCTTCGGGGGCACTTAGCTCAATGGCCCACATTATTTGCTATTTAAACCACCTTCTATTATTCAGCCCTCCTTGGGTATCAAATGATCCACTGCCAAACAAAACCCACATTTAGCCTCAAGTTTATGGAGGCCAATATACAATTGTCAATTCCTTTCAAAGCAGCAGCAGTCAGTCTCATCACCATATTTCTCTCTTCAGGCCATGAATCCTTTGACCTACAGGGCCCTGGAAAATACATCTGAAAGCAGGAGGAAGATTTGTTCCACGAGAAGGAACAGCATTAAAGAAAACCCAACCAAAACTCAACTCCACAACAACTGCACCAAGGCCACAGATCACAACAGGCTTGGGCACTGCGCCGTGCCTGGGGTAGGAAGAGCAGCACCAGCTGGGTGTTTACCTTAGGATCTTCGTAGACCTCAGGGTCCATATGCAAAATCTGTGGGTAAAGGGCTATCCAGTCTCCTTTCCTCAAGACAACTCCTTGATTCCCTTCCAGCTTGAGCACGAAATCCTCCTGGCTGATGCGGATGTTCATGGAGGACGAGCACATCCGTAAACTCTCGTTTAAGGCGCTCTCTGCGATGAAACAAAAGGGGAGGGGAAGGAGGGGGAAAGCATCAGAAATATGGGAGATGACTGCAAGTTATACACGGCTCCAGCTGCTGAGTCTCGACAGGTTTAGCAGGGCAGGCTAAAGGGAAGGAAAAAAAACAGAACCACAAGGAAAAAAAAAACCAACACAACCCAGAAACCAAACCAAACATAAAGCAGAGACCAGGAGGAGGCAATAAATAACCCTGCAGGGTGTGCATGTGTCTGTGTGTGTGCAGGGGGGAGGCACCATGCTGAACCTCCAGATCTGATTCTCACTGATGGGGCTGAGAACTCCTGTCGGATGGAGGCAGCCCTGAGTTTTGGGTGGAAAGTCATTTTTCAGGCATTGGGCTGCAAAGGGGGTGATGGAGAGAGGGGGAGATGCTCCAGGAGAGAGAGGGGGAGATGCTCCAGGAGAGAGAGGGGGAGATGCTCCAGGAGAGAGAGGGGGAGATGCTCCAGGAGAGAGAGGGGGAGATGCTCCAGGAGAGAGAGGGGGAGATGCTCCAGGAGAGAGAGGGGGAGATGCTCCAGGAGAGAGAGGGAAATGATTTATGCATTCACAGCTATTTTGGGAGGTTGCAAGTAAATACCAGTGAAGGCATCCAGGGAGTTGGTGTAACTTGCCCTCTGAAAGCTGTTGGGTGTAATGGCAGGAGTAGAGGTTAGGGAATTCAGCTCACTTGGGAATTCTGTGGTCATCCAGAGGAGTCTGAAATGTGTTTCTTTCCCTCTGGATGCTCTACGTGGCCAAGTGACAGTGTCTGCTATGGTTGAAGGGAACAAAAGCGATTTGGTTCTTGCCTGCTAATTTGAAGAGTGAAAGCCACTTTTAATTGACCAAGAGAAAACAAGCCCAAGGCCTTTTGGGCTATGGAAAGCAAGATTTCTGTCTCCACCATCACATCCTGGAAGGCTCCAGAAGCTGAATGTCCTTGCTCTCCCAGTGGCCTTCACCTTTTGCTCCTAGCACGACAGATTTTATGGCTAATTTCCGGCAATTTATCCTGGCAGTTTGAGGAGGAATTCCTTTGGGAATAATATGCATAATTTGCATAAATCATTCTGATAGCATGTATATCAGCATGTAGCTCCTGTCTAGGGCTGCATCTCTCACTTTGTAATCAAAACTGACTCTTTCTCCACCAGCGTGGACGGGTGCCTTTAGATGCGACCGGAGCCCTTCTAGTCATGGGTGTGAAAAAAGGCCCAAACCCAGGGCTTTGTTGGCACCTAACAATCCATTGCTGTCTGCAGCCCTGCCCTGTGATATCAAACAAACCTCCTCTAAGTGGCCGCCGAGGTGCCGTAACCGCCGAGCCCGAAGGATGCGTTAATCGGAGGCAGAGGCTACCCAGAGCAGACACCTCGGAAGAAAAAACCCAAACCACCGAAAAACAAACAAATAAATAAAAAATAAAGATAATAACAAACGGTCTTTCACTAAAAATTAAATCTGGCGCAGCAGGCATAGCAAATAAAGTGGCCCTGGATGCTTTCTTGCAGGAGGTTTTTCCTTAAGCATGCATTTGTCTAAAGAAATGAGGCTGCGGTCAGCGCTGTGTGCCCGGCGCCGTGATTCAATGTGACGTACAGTGAGGCTGTGCATATTCTTTTGGACTGCCTTCGTTACTATAATCAGGCAGAGTCAAATCGGCTTGTTGGTGACGAAGCCAGAAAAGAACCCTGGTTCCAGAAGATGGCCTCTACTGCGGATAGCCACAAGGCACCTGACACGATAGATTTCAACTGGCAGTGCTCTGGCAACCAAACTTTCCATGCTACAAAGGATGGGTCCAGCCTCCTGCTCCCAGACCGATGTCAACGCGCGCACAGCGGAGCTGGTACACTCCAGCTGGAGATGGTGGTGATACACTGCCCTGGGTTCAGCTCTCAATGCAGGACACACATGTAGAGGAAATGAGGAAAAGGGAAGAAGAGAAGGTAAGACCACAGAGTAATAATTAGTAACACCACGAGACACAACTAGTAACATGAGGTGCAACTATGAACACAATGAGATGCAACTAGCAACATGAGACACAACCAGAGACACAAGAAGGTACACAAGGAGATGTAACTAGGAACGCAATGGGACACAACCAGAGACACAAGACACAAGTAGGTACACAAGGAGATGTAACTAGGAACACAATGAGACACAACCAGAGACACAAGACGCAGCTAGGTACACAAGGAGATGTAACTAGGAACACAATGGGACACAACCAGAGACACAAGACACAAGTAGGTACACAAGGAGATGTAACTAGGAACACAATGAGACACAACCAGAGACACAAGACGCAGCTAGGTACACAAGGAGATGTAACTAGGAACACAATGGGACACAACCAGAGACACAAGACACAAGTAGGTACACAAGGAGATGTAACTAGGAACACAATGAGACACAACCAGAGACACAAGACGCAGCTAGGTACACAAGGAGATGTAACTAGGAACACAATGGGACACAACCAGAGACACAAGACACAAGTAGGTACACAAGGAGATGTAACTAGGAACACAATGAGACACAACCAGAGACACAAGACGCAGCTAGGTACACAAGGAGATGTAACTAGGAACACAATGGGACACAACCAGAGACACAAGACACAAGTAGGTACACAAGGAGATGTAACTAGGAACACAATGAGACACAACCAGAGACACAAGACGCAGCTAGGTACACAAGGAGATGTAACTAGGAACACAATGGGACACAACCAGAGACACAAGACACAAGTAGGTACACAAGGAGATGTAACTAGGAACACAATGAGACACAACCAGAGACACAAGACGCAGCTAGGTACACAAGGAGATGTAACTAGGAACACAATGGGACACGACTAGTTACACAATGAGACAGTTAGTAACACAATTAGCACAATGAGAACAATCAGACACTGGAATTGGCTCCCAAAAGCAGCAGTGGATTCCCTCCATTGGTCAGTTTTAAGACTCAGCTTGGCAGGGTGCTGGGTCAGCTCATTTCAGCTACACTACCACCTAGAAAGGTTGGACCAGGTGATCCTTGGGGTCCCTTCCAACCTGGCATTCTGTGATGCTGCGAAATAATTAGCAAAGAGGAGAAATAATTAGTAAAGCAGTGCTGTAAAGAGCAGGCTGACGTTTAAGCGCCCAAGCGACGCGGGTCACGCCGCATTGGTGCCACCCTCCCCGGGCGCGTGGCGTTCCCTGCCCGCTGCCGGATCCCAAATGACAATCGGGCAGCACATCTTGGGCAGAAGTTAATCACAATAATGGAGCACAAAGTGGCCGGATCGTAAATGACAAATCTGTTTTCCCTTCCAGTACCAGCTCTGGGTGGAAGGCGAAGCTTGGCTCTCGCTCTGAGCGCTCATGCCGATAATCATTAGATGACAAAAGTAATGAGTCACATTATGACCAACAAAGGAGAATGGAGCTCTGATGGCTTTTGCAGGCTGGCGCTAACAACAACAACAACAACAAAATACACTTGGCTTTCCGAGTTCTGCGTGGAGAAGAATGACAACTGCACAATAAAACCCTCAGCCTCTACTCGCAGTTGTCATAGTTCAGCAGACACCAGCCCTGCTCGCTGACAGACCAGCTGGGGAGCCTGGGAGACCTTCCATCCTGCACCGCCAGGTCCACTAAATTATCCAGCGCGGGAGAGCAACATCTGTTTCCGTGCTTGTGCCGAACAAACAAGGCAATTTAAAGCATACCAAGGGATAACCAAGCAGCAAATGAACACGACCCTCAGTTTGAGTTTTATTTTTTTTAATTTCCCCCTCTCCCCTCCTTCTTACACACACACACACACGAGATGCTAAACTTCGCTGCGCGAGCGGTTCCATCAAGAAGCCAGGCTGTTGTTTGATAAGGTGTTGTCAGAGAGATTTTACATCTCTTGTGGAGGGAGAGAGAGAAGGGAGGAGGGGGGTAAAAAAAAAAAAAGAAGAGAGAGCTATCTCTCATAGTATTGTTATTCTTAGAATCCTCCCACTTCTCTCTCTGTTTCTCTTATACTAAAGCTAGCACTCAGCTTTCCAATTCATTCTAGATTTTTTTT
>VWYK01085675.1:0-11764 GCA_013399775.1 Semnornis frantzii | reverse complement strand
TATATATATATATTTTAAAATATACTGAAACCCGTTTACATTTTATGCCATGAATAGTGATTCTGTTACTACTTTACTGGTTTGTAGTCTTCTATACTGTGAAAAAGGGAAATTCAAAAGGGCATATAAAAGTTTGGAAGTGATTAGCCACTTTAATTCTGTGTAAATTATTATATATGGTGCACAGCTATGAAAAAACCCAAAATATGCTGCAGCTGCTACATTGCGTGTCCATGAAGAAATATCTGCCCTGTAACTGCAAGAACCAATTCACAGGCAAATCCAAGGACTGAACAATGCAGTAGTTCAGACATCCACTTGAAAGTATAAACACCTCTTAGAGATTATGCTAAGAAAATCACCTGTGTGGTATAGTAAGGAAGAACTCACTCTCATCTAACACAGAGAAGCTGCTTCCAGTGCAATGCTATCATTTTCTCTCACATTTGGTACATGAGTAGGCAGGAGACAGACAGGGCAGTAAGGGCAGCATTCATTAAGGACAGGATCAAATCTTTCTGAGGTGCCATGTCAGTGGTGAATTTTAAGTGATGTGATGTTATCTTAGTGAGGTTTTTATGTGGGAGGATAATAACATCCAAAGATTTTGTGCTTTTCTTTCCTATTTGTTTGCATACCAGACCTATATCTGTGCTAGTCCAGAGTACGAGTGGAAAAACAGAAAGTTGCTTAACCTAAGATGTCCTTGCTATGTGCCTGGAAACCTGAAAAATACTCTCTGAGAGAAATACATAGAATCCCAACTGTCTCTGAAAGCAGAATTCTTATTCTACAAGACTAAATGAGTGTCAGACACTGTTAAAACTTCTTCCTTTCCGAAGGGAAAGAGAAAGGGAATAAGGGAGAAAAACTCACAGATCAGAAAAGAAAATTAAAACTGCTTAAAACAAATTAATAACAATAAAATTATATATACATAAATGTATATATATATTACATTATATTGTATGTGTGTAAATATATATATAAAATATGTACACAATGTCAAACCCAGCTGCCTTGATGGCAAATATGTCACTGTCACCACAGATGTTGTGGGTAGGCACCAGGGAAGTGCCAGACTGGACTCAGCAGTAGATGGGAACTATTAGGAACTTTCCTTAGCAGTGACATTCGTTTTCTCAATGTCTTTACTACCTCTCTGTGCAATTGTACTTACTAGAATATGAAAGTATTAATTATTCTAAATTATAATTTCTATTTATAAAATGAGAAAGACTTCTGAAGAGACAATTTTGTGGAGGTGCTGTAGAAATCACTGACAGGATGAGGAGTAATGAGTTTACACTGGCAGAGGGGAAATTTAAACTGGATGTTAGGAAGAAGTTCTTTCTAGTGAGGGTGGTGAGACACTGGCACAGGTTGCCCAGGGAGCTTGTGGCTGCTCCCTCCCTGGAGGTGTTCAAGGTCAGGTTGAGGCCTTGAGTGACCTGTTCTAGTGGGCGGTGTCCCTGCTTATGGTGGGGGATTGGAACTGGATGAGCGTTGAGGTCCCTTTCAACCTAAACCATTTTATGCTTCTGTATTACCTTGTCTTATGATCCTTAGCCTAGAATGGCATTGTGATCTTCTGATTTCTGGCAAAGCTATGGATGGATTTGCTGTACATGTGTTACACATGAATGTGCACAGTGATTGTGACTAAGAGAGGTATCAGACTGGCTGCATATGCAGTGTACATTCATTTGTAGTTCAAAGGTATTTGTAGGATATATTAGAATTTTCATTTCATACTAAGGGGATAGGGATGTTTTGTGAATCTGAAAAGCTCGAGCAGTCAAATGACCTGCAATGGATTATTATCAACCTGAAGTGGAACCAAGGGTCAGTAAATCCTGAGCAAGTTTTGTAGAATCATAGAATCAACCAGGTCAGAAGAGACCTCCAAGATCACACAGTCCAATCTATCACCCAGCCCTAGCCAATCAACCAGACCATGGCACTAAGTGCCCCATCCAGGCTTTGCTTGAACACCTTCAAGGAACAAAGACTCCACCACCTCCCTGGGCAGCCCATTCCAATACCAATCACTCTCTCTGCCAAGAACTTCCTCCTAACATCCAGCCTAGACCTCCCCTGGCACAGCTTGAGACTGTGTCCCCTTATTCTGTTCCTGGTTGCCTGGGAGAAGAGACTGACCCCCACTTGGCTAGAGCCTTCCTTCAGGTAGTTGTAGACAGTAACGAGGTCACCCCTGAGCCTCCACTTTTCCAGGATAAACAACCCCAGCTCCCTCAGCCTCTCCTTATAGGGCTTGTGAAACAAACATTACATGTAAGGGATTTATATGAAATACATGAGTAAGAGATCAATAAGACATATATCATAGAATCAGTTAGGGGTGGAAGGCACCACAAGGATCATCCAGTTCCAAACCCCCTGTCATGGGCAGGGACAGCTCACAGTAGATCAGGCTGCCCAGAACCTAATCCAGCCTGGTCTTAAACACCTCCAGGGATGAGGATTCCACCACCTCCCTGGGCAACCCCTTCCAGGCTCTCACCACCCTCATGCTGAAGAACTTCTTCCTAACATCCAGTCTGAATCTACTCATCTCTAGCTTTGTTCCGTTCCCCCCAGTCCTATCACTCCCTGACATCCTCAAAAGTCCCTCCCCAGCTTTCTTGTAGCCCATTAAGAATCCTCAAAGTCTATCCAGAGAGCATTTCTGAAAAGAAGGGAAATATGGAAGTATCATAGTTGAAGTTAGGAACAATGTTCTTATGTTTGTAGAGACATATCATTGCATTTCTGTAGCGGTTGGGACTTCCTGAGAGCTGCTATGTTTTTGTTGTCTTTACAAAGGATGATATCATATGGTACAATGGAAACTGAAACATTTCACAAGATCATACTGTATTTATTAAACTTAGTGGAAGAATTTTCATTAATACAGTCTCAAGACAGGTTTAATTTTTACAGTTTTGGGATGAGGAAGAAAATGATTGAGTTTCTTGTTTTATCATCCTTCTATGGCCAGTTCACTATCAGTGTATTTGCTGTTCCTGATAAGCTGTTCCTCCTGACAGAGCTGATTCACTCTGCATGAATGATTGAATACTGATTGTAACAAGGTCTTGACTCTCAGCCTCCCACATGACAAATAAAAGCCCTAAGTACTGAGAGTCAAGGTCTACTCTGTACCACCAAATAGGTAACTTTTTAAAAAGTGAAAAAAAAAATTTGGAAGATTTGAGAATGTGCAAACATCTTCTGTTATGTAGTACTCCTGTGAGAGATCATATTGCGGGGCTGAAAATAGATTTGACATTAACTTCACGTATTTAAAAAGTTTTTCTTCTTGAAAACAAAGCATAATTTTTAAAGGATATTAGTTCAGGAGAAGATGCCACAACTGTGTGCAAAACATCAGGAAAAATGACCTGCACTTTCAGTTGTCATCTAAACTGTCATATGCAAGAAAAATTACACACTTCCTTACTTGGGAAACTGCACAGATGACATTCTGGTAGCATTCTATGCTGACATAACTGAATGGATAGATTCAGGGAGACCAATGGGTGTAGTCTACCTTGACCTTAGCAAAGCCTTTCACACTGTATCCCATGACATCCTAGTGAGCAAGCTCAGGAGGTGTGGGATGGAAGAGCAGTGAGGTGGATTAGGAACTGGTTACAAGACAGAGTTCAAAAAGTGGTGATCAATGGTGCCAGATCCAGCTGGAGAGCTGTAACCAGTGAAGTCCCCCAGGGATCAGTGCTGGGTCCAGTGCTGTTCAACATCTTTGTCAATGACATTGATGAGAACAGAGTCTGCCCAGCAAGTTTGCTGATAATACCAAACTGGGAGGCTTGGCTGATCCAGCTGAAGGCTGTGTGGCCATCCAGTGAGACCTGGACAGGCTGGAGAGCTGGACACAGAGGAACCAAATGAGGTTCAACAAAGACAAGTGCAGAGCCCTGCATCTGGGGAGGAATAATAAACTGCACCAACACAGGCTGGGAGGTGATCTGCTGGAGAGCAGCCCTGTGGAGAGAGACCTGGGAGGGCTGGTGGAGAACATCCATGGCACAGCAATGTGCACTTGTGGCCAAGAAGGCCAATGGGATCCTGGGCTGTATTAAGAAGAGTGTGTCCAGCAGATCAAGGGAGGTTCTCCTCCCCCTCTACTCTACCCTGGTGAGACCTCATCTTGAGTACTGCCTTCAGTTTTGGGCTCCTCAGTTTAAGAGGGACAAGGATCTGCTGGAGAAGGTCCAGTGGAGAGCTACGAGGATGATGAGCTGACTGAAGCACTGCCTGGTGAGGAGAGGCTGAGAGACCTGGAGCTGTTTAGTCTGGAGAAGAGAAGACTGAGAGGGGATTTAATAAATGTTTATAAATATCTGAGGGCTGGGGATCAGGAGGAGGGGGACAGGCTCTGCTCACTTGCTCCCTGAGATAGGACAAGGAGTAATGGATGGAAGCCGCAGCACAGGAAGTTCTACCTCAACACAAGGGGAAACTTCTCTACTGGAAGGCTCCCAGAGCACTGGAACAGGCTCCCCACAGGAGGGGTCTCCTTATCTGGAGAATTTCAAGACCTGTCTGGATATGTTCCTCTGTGACCTGAGCTAGGTTGTATGGTCCTGCTCTGGCCGGGGGGTTGGACTCAATCTCTTTGGGTCTCTTCCAAATCCTGACATCCTGTGAGCCTGTGACATCCAGTAGCTTAGGTAGCTACTTTAATAGTTGACATAAGATTTCCATGGTGCCTTTTTTACCTTGCCTTTTATTGCCTTCATAGGCCTAGCCACCAACTGAGCCCCGCACAACTTTTCGAGTGCTAAGCCCCCATCCCTCACTGACATGGGAGGGGAAATCAGGAGCTCAATAAATAAATGCTCAGTGAAATAACATATGAAAGGAGTGATATACAACACTTCCATCTCATCTGACACTGCCAGTGCCAAAAATTGCTGTCCTAGCCTGAACCAGTCCTCTGCTTACATAGCAGGCATCTACAGTATTGACTCCCCACTGACTGGCTGGTTGGCTATTCTGTGTGTGTGTCCTCTCAAGTTCTTGTGAGAAGATTAAGCCTGTGTTAATCAAACCTAGGACATTTATACCTAAGTTAGGGTTGTTGGTTTGGTTGGTTTTATTTTTAATTACAATTTATCACTAGGCAAATATGACATAGAATCATAGAACCATAGAATAATAGAACCACAGAACCACAGAATCACTGAACTCTAGAACCATAGTCATAGACCCATAGAACCATAGAATCATTGAACCATAGAATCATAGAATCATAGAACCATTGAATCATAGAATCATAGAACCATAGAACCACAGAATCATAGAACCATTGAATCATAGAACCATAGAAGCATAGAATCATAGAATGGTCTAAGTCAGCAGGGACCTCCAGAGTTCATGTAGTCTGGCCTCCTGCAGTCACAGGGACATCCCCACTAGCCCAGGTTACCCAGGGCTCCATCAAGCCTCACCTTGAATGTCTCCAGGGAAGGGGCCTCAAACACCTCCCTGGGCAACCTGTTCCAGTGCTCCACCACCCTCAAAGTAAAGAACTTGTTCCTAACATCCAATCTAACTGTGCTCTTCTAGAGCTTGAACCCATTGCCCCTCATCCTGTCACTGCAGGCCTTTGTCAACAGCTTCTCTCCAGCTTTCCTGTGGGACCCTTTCAGGTACTGGCAGGCTGCTATTAGGTCCCCCTGGAGCCTCCTCCTGTCCAGATTGAGCATCCCCAGCTCCCTCAGCCTGTCCTCATAGCAGAACTATTCCAACCCTCTAGTCATTTTCATGGCCCTCCTCTGAACCAACTCCATCAGGTCCATGTCCTTCCTATAATGAGGGCACCAGAAATGGACACAGTACTCCAGTTGAGGTCTCACCAGAGTAAAGCGGCAGAATCCTCTCTCTGGCTCTGCTGGCCACACTGCTTTTGATGCAGCCCAGGATATGATTTGCCTTCCGGGTTGCAAGCCTGCACTCTCTGCTCATGTCCAGCTTCTCATCCACCAGCACTCCCATGTCCCTTTCCACAAGGCTGCTCTCTAACACCTCATCCCCCAGATTGTACTGATAATGAGGGTTCTGTGCCAGGTGTAGGACGCTGCACTTGGTCTTGCTGAACTTCATGAGGTCCACCTGAGCCCACCTCTCCTGCCTGTCCAGGTCCCTCTGGATGACCTCCTGTTTCCCTGGGGTGTTTACACCACCACACAGTTTGGTATATCTATATCTATATCTATATCTATATCTATATCTATATCTATATCTATATCTATATCTATATCTATATCTATATCTATATCTATCTATGCTATAAAATTATTGTAATGGTATTTGGGGAAATATTGCAATAGTTTTAAATGAACAGCCAGGAAAACTCATTGTCTTAATGGTTCACTAGTAAATGATCCCTGAAAATGTGGAGATATGCCAAATGCCTTTCTGAAGCTTCACAACAAGGATGTGACTTTGTTTTTTCTGCTAAGTGTAAGAGGATGAATTCACCTTTCCCCTCTCCTTTGAACTTTGTTTTGAAATTTCAGCACAGGATTACTGGTAAGCTGTTATCAAATTACACGAGACAGAAAAATGGATAATTAGATAAATAAATAAATAAACCAAACCAAAGCAAACCAAACCCCCAGGTTTTTCCTTGGCCTTCAAGTTTGCAAACAGGAATAAATTGTTAATTTAGGTGTTCCCCTTAGCAAGGAGTTATCCTTTAAACAAAGAGATTGGAAATTGTTTAAACTGTCACCAAGGAGATTGTGACTCAGAAGGTGTTTCTGGGATGACTTAAAGGTGTCGGTGTTAAAAATATTAAATATCTAATCTATTATGTGAGATCAAACCTATTCAGCAGGTGTCTATTAAAAGTGCTGATTTGTCTCTCATTTTCAGTTATTTCTTTTCAAATCACTGACACCAGAGCACACAAAAAAAAAAAAAAGTTTTATAGTGACTTTTTCGGTGTAGAGGTAAAATTTCTTTTTTCAAGAAGTTTCCTTTCTCACCAAATCTCTTTTTCATCCCTCTTGTAATATTTATCTTAAAATCTCTTGTTTTGCTTTATAAAGATATGCATAGGTACTTAGGCATGTCACGTGCTAGGCATACTACATGAATACTGAGTCTAGCTCCATTTTTAATCAGCAGGACTTTTCATTGACCACATCTGCTCTTTCATGAAGTCATGTAAATGATTTTACCTTTCATTTTTACCTTGAGGTTTACAACAGCCCTTTTTGTTGTTTATGAAGTGCTTTGCTCAGCTTAGGGTGTTGGAATAGTAACACCCTTGAAAATGCAGTAGACATACAGGCACTTCTCTCTCTGTACTTGCCCTTAAGTTTGCATTATTTACAGTAAATATTCTGGAACCTCCTTGTAGTACAGTAGGCTAAAAGCAAGGAAAGAAAATGGACTACAGTTTCTCCCTGAGAGAAATAAAACATGAATTTTCCTGCTTGAAAGTTCTATCTGTTCTGCCCTCTTGCACATTGTACATTGACATGTGAGTATCTCAAGTGAGTGTCTTCCATACACAGTAATTAGCTGCAAGGCTTTCGTGCTCATTGTTGTTAGTTATGAAGGAGCACTGGCATAGGCTGTTGTCTGAGGTTGTGCTATGATCACCAAAGCTTAAGGATTTTTAAAGTATTTGACAGCATCAAAGAATTTTTTTTTTCCTATGGAAATGTTAAAATATCTTTGCCCTTGCCCTGTCTCTTTCCCCCCCCCTCTTTTCTGTGTACTGCACTCTGCTGCTGATTTCTGTGGCTGTTCTCCAGATTCCTCCAAGAGGTCCATGTCCTTCCTGTGTTAGGAGCCCCAGAGCAGAAAGCAGCACTCCAGGTGAGCTGTGACAAGAGCAGAGTCGAGATGAACAATCACCTCCCTTGACCTGATTGCCACACTTCCCTTGTTGCATTAAGCAATTGTCTTTCTGGGATACAAGGACGGATTGTCAGGTCATATTGATCTTCTCATCAGCTTAGACCTTTAAGTCCTTCCTGCGGGGCTGTTCTCAATTTACTAATTTTCCATCCTGTATTTGTGCTTGGGATTGCACCTCCCCAGGTGAAGGATCTTGCACTTGGCCTCGTTGAACTGCATGAAGTTTACATAAGCCTGTGAAGACGCCTCTGAGTGGCATTCCTTCCCTGCAGTGCATCGACTGCACGACGCAGAACGGTGTCCTTGGAGTCAAATGTCTATAGCTGCCCAGCTCAGACATTGGGTCAGCCCATTCTTGAGGTAGAGAAAACCTGAAGTCCTCACTACTTTCACTAAGATTTTTTACTGAAATCTTTAACTTCAAAGTAAATAAGTTCCAAAGATTCAGATAACTTTTTAGTGTTTCTCCCTCCAAGCAAGAAATTCTGCAGGATTCCAAATCACCAAAAGCATTTTTTATCAACTACTTCAAAAAGATATCCATCAAAGGGCTGAGGCTTGTGCTTAGAAATCCTCAAAAGAGAGAGAAAAGAAAAAAAAAAAAATAAATAAACCAAAATAGGAGTACATGAGCTACATAAAAATAGATCACTTGTACCAGCAGTTGCTCCAATAAGATTATGAGAAATCAAAAAGGAATGAAGTGATACAAACTAAATTCTTACCATATCCTGCAGCTGTCCTGATATTACAAGTGAGTATAAGCAGAGACAACCAAGATCTCCAACTTCACACTGCTCTGCTGCTCCAGTTCCACACAGCTCTCTCTGAACAGGAAAATGATTGTGGAGGATATTCTCTTTGAACCAGAAGCACTATTTCAGGACCACAATAGAACTTCCCAGAGAAAACAATAGACATCTGGAAGGTGCGAGAAGTTTATGAAGACAGGAGAGGTTAAGAGCCTGATGTTTGGTTTCATACAGTCACGTTTGTGCTTTGAGGACAGACAGTTTAAAAATATTCTATAGGTGTATAAAACAAATAAGAATTTGTGTTGAAGGACAAGTTCAGTGTCAAATCACTGGATCAGGGTACCAAGGCATCGCTGCAGCTCTTTAGGGGCTGCTTTGAGAACCAGTCAGTGTTTTTGGCAATCTAGAGTAAAACTGCAGCAGTGTGGAAGTAAGATACGGGGATTTAGATAATGTAAACCTCTTCTCAAATACTGACAGAATCTTCAAAAGGCTGATGAGCAATACAGGAGGTATTTATATTATCCCCACGCTTGCAATAGACACATTCTTATAGAGATTTAACAAGTTGTGTCATAGAAATTCCTATCTTTGAATTTAGGAAACAATCAGCACTAAAGTGGAAGCTGAAATCTAGACAAAACATACTGCAGCTCAGCTTACTTTGCAGGTTTTTTTCAAATACATCTACAACTGAAATCTTTAGGAAGTTAGAACTCTCACTCTAGAACATTCAGTCTGTAGGTCTGCTAGAAGTGCATAGATAAGTACAACTAGAAAAGCATATAATGATGCTTTTGAAGATCTTTCATTGAGGGTCCTATTCAGATCCTCTTAAATTGGACAACTTCTCCTACTGTACCTATCACACAGTTAGGTTACAACATGTTTTAATTCATTTGCTTTTAAGTCACGTCAGCATTTAAACAGGTTAAGATAAGTGGTCAATACAAACTGTGGTGTTACTGCTATTCTTTGATTTTCCCAATGTAATGGGATGTGGTAATTAATTACTGCAAGATGATATTTTTTAAATATTAACATATAGTTTATTAATATGAAATATTCAGCACTCGCATCACCCCCATCACCATTTAATAATAATAACAGGCTCTTTGCAACATTATGGAAACTATATACAGGCTATAACAGGATCTAGGAACAACTATTAAATATAAACATGAATTGAACTCGATTTAAACTGACAGAGAAGGCTTTGCGGTCAGTACACCGCTTGAGGCCAGTACGCCGCTTGCTCACTAGGTGGACACAAGGAGCAACTTTCTGCTTAGGGCAGAAGGCAATTAATAATTACAAGAGGCTTTTGGTAATCACTCACATAAAATATCTGACAGTACCCAAGGCTCGTAGCAGGGTTACTATCAGTAGCCGTCTAGGCTTGAGAGTTTCCCCAGGCTTCTGGGGAAAGGAGGCAGATGATCTCTGACCTGTTCCTGGTTCTCTGGACCATTTGTGTTCTCTCCAGGGCTTCCGTCTGGGCAGAAGGCTTCCAGGTGCAGGGAGGATGCCTTGCAGTGTGCAGTCTGGGCACGGTGTCACGCCGGCTGTGCAGGCCAAATGCGTGGAGGTATCAGAGGCAGCAGGCACAGACACACCTTGGAATGGCAAAGGCCTCTGTGCTCCCTGCTCATCTCCTTTTATCCAATACAGCCCGAGACTAATGGGCCTTTGGACACAGGATAGCCAATCCAATGGCAGTTAACCAAGATTTGCCCATATTGGGTGAAGCCATAGGCTTGCTTTACCCCTTTTTGGGCAGAACACAGCCTCGCACAAGGCAACCCTGTGCACCTTGTTTACCACAGCTGGTGGGCAGGCCACAGACCCCAGACTTAGTGGGTCCAGGCTCTTTGTCCCTTTTCCTGTGGTTGCTCTCCCCAAAACAGCAGGAGGGAGAGCAGAAAAAACATGGCTGGGCAAGCCAGGAAAGGTACAAGCCAAATTCAGCACACTTAGGCCTACCACGACACCCAAGCTACCATATTTCAGAAATGGGTATAATTATGTAAAATCTTTGGAATAAAGCTATTTTTTTCTTTTCCTAGTTGCAGTTTCAGCTTTTCTCATCTCTGAAAAACATGTAATTTTAATTTGATTCTTTTCTGTGTCAGCATGCAGACACAATTTGAATTATATATAAATTTCATGTTATTGCTTTTACTCCTCCGATTCACTGTCGCTTGTGATTAAAACATAAAGCTGAAAAACTAACAAATCCCACAACTAAGATGGAGACCTTTAGTAGGCTGTGAACTCAAGTTTATCCCTGTGTTCATATGAATATTTATATGAACAATGCAACACACTGCACACTTCAAGTAGGAGCTTAATTACCTACATTTCTCTTTCTGGTGTTCTTCAAATTGCAGGCTTACTATTCTCATTATTTTTCACATGAGTTTGTGAAAGAGCTAAGAAATACTCCTCTACTTTAATAATAGCACTTCCAGTCATACAGTGTACTGGTTTGAGGTTAAATGAAATATCTTAATGAGAGAAATTGGATGATTGGCTGTGAAAAGAAAATAATAGTAATGTCTATTTCACTCATTGGTTTTGGTTAGACAAATAAAAACAAGAACACAAAGAAAGATGAGGTCAGTCTGTGGTTGCCTGCTTGCTATAGTTACTCCTCTGCCTAGATTTGTGTAATTCAAACTAATCATTCTTCTAACACCTCTTGATGACCTTTCCCAGCTCACTCTACATGTAAGGGGGATTCTGAGATAAGAGAGGGGGTGGAAAGAAGGTGGGAGGTTGGTTTGAAAGCCTTCCTGGGCTGCTCTGCTGGTCAGGAGGGGTTTGGTATCTCTGTATTACCTCTAACTTGTATATTCCTATATATAGTTGTAAATATAGAACCTTAGAATCATAGAATAAAAAGATTGGAAGGGACCTCAAAGCTCATCCAGTTCCAACCCCCTGCCATAGGCAGGGACACCTCCTACTAGTACAGGTCACTCAAGGCCTCATCCAAGCAGCCACAACCTCCCTGGGCAACCTGTGCCAGTGTCCCACCACCCTCACTGCAAACAACTTCCTTCTAACTTCTACTCTAAATCTCTCCTCTGGCAGTGTAAACCCAT
>VWYK01085668.1:0-16586 GCA_013399775.1 Semnornis frantzii | reverse complement strand
GCTGCTCTCAGCCATTCCCCACCCAGCCTGGAGTTGTGCTTGGGATCGTGTCTACCCAGGTGCAGGACCTTACAAAGAAAGCTGCTTGTAGCTTAGGCTTACTTGACTCTTTAAACTTCTTTCCTGTTTCAAATTCTGAGTTTTAGTGTATTGTTTGTAAGTTTTAGTGTAACATCTTGCATTAGCAGCACAAAGCAGAGTCTGCAAAATCTCCGAAAGCTTAGTGGCAATGTTAGTGTCAGGTTAATAGTAGCACATCAAGTACACTTGTGAGGATTAGTTTAAAAACCTGCTGTCATGAAATATCAGAATGCAGTGAGGTACTTGCTGGCCTGCATGGGTTACTGATAGTGTATGCAAATGTTTTCCTTTAACCACAAAAAATAACCATTGGGGAAGTTCAGTACCTCTATGCCAGTAATCGCTATTATCTGATGCGTTCTATTAAGACAAATTTCATTTTCATGATAAGTCATCCTGAGCCATTCCACAGTGTTATTGTTCACAAAGCATGTCCATGATTTTGTATTAATTTGTTGTTTGGCTTCGCTTTTATGGTAGCTTGCCTGTTTTGTAGCATCTATTTTTACTTGTTTTGTTTTTAACCAAGCACAGAATTTAGCTATGTTTACAGAATCTGTTACAAAATTTAAAAGTAAATGATTCTGCTGTGTTTGAAAGTTAAATTGCTTTTTTGCTGTGCTGCTTCTCTTTCTCGTTGCTTTCCTTTTCCTCCCTATCCCCACCTTCTCAAATAAAAGTTTACAGACATTAGAGCAGGCAACACTTATGGGAAGAGAGAAAATTTTCAGAGAGTTTTGGATTTTCTTCTTCCCTCTTGCTTTCTGCTTTCCAGTTATGTTAGACTACGTTAGAAGCAGAACATCACTTTCTGCATACACAGTAGGTTTTTATCTCAACCTGTGCTCTCAACATTTCTTTTACACATAAACTATCTTTCCACTTACCACTTTACATTTACTTTAGGTATAATTTTTTCTTTAAAGAGCACTAAGAATATACAACCAAACCTGTTGTAATGATGTATCTTCTCAATTAAATTGTTCTTCTGGTACTGTATTTTCAGTCAGGGGGAAAATATTTCTGTGGATGGAGGTGGTGTGGTTTTGTTAGAGAAAAGCCACCAAACATTTGCATGAAGAGAAGGAGCTGCTGTCTGAAGTGATACATCCCATATAATTTCTTGGTTTTCAGAAGGAACAAACAAGGTAATTCAGTGGATCAGTTGTAGATTTGCCACAGTAACATCATTATGAGCTGATTTGTATCGGTTTAGAAAAACACTGGAACAGAGTCAGCAAATAATGATTACCACAGTCTCTCTCATTCCATCTTATTTATTAAATGAGTTGCTTTGGCCTGGACTTGTGTTTTGAGGGATTCAGTTCTTATTTCAGCCAAGCTGCCTCAGCTTGTGCCTCTTGTGAGTGCTGAAGGCCTCCTTTGCACAGCTGCTTAAGGCACTAACAGACAGGCACTGAGACAGGTATGTCTGAAACTACAAATTTAAATAGTGTAAGTACTGGACCAGAAAAAGTTGTGTTTTCTTCTTCCACATTTGTTCTATATTCTATTCATAGATACCTTAGTGTTCTCTTCACTGGCATTTATAACTAGCAGATGCTTATTCCATGATGTATGTCATGTTGTTAGTAAAGCAGAACCCTGTTTTCTAAGGAAGAATCATAGAATGGTATGGGACCTCAAGATCATAAGGGACCTCAAAGATCATCTTTGAGGGACACCTCCCACAAGAACAGGTCACTCAAGGACTCATCCAACCTGGCCTTGAACACCTCCCTGGGCAACCTGTGTCTCACCACCCTCACTGCAAGCAACTTCCTCCTAACATCCACTTTCAATCTCCCCTCTGACACTTCAAACCCATTGCCCCTTGTCCTGGCATTACAAGACCTTGTCAATAGTCCCTCCCCAGCCTTCCTGTAGGCCCCCTTCAGATCCTGGAAGGCTACTCTAAGGTCTCCTGGAAGCCTTCTCTTCTCCAGGCTTCAGAGCCCCAACTCTCTCAGCCTGTCCTCACAGCAGAACTGCTGCAGCCCTCTCAGCATCTTGGTGGCCTCCTCTGGACCTGCTCCAACACTTCCATGTCCTTCGTGTGCTGGGGGCTCCAGAACTGCACACTCCAGGACTCACTCTTGTTAAGTGAACCTTGCTCTCAATAATTACTTTTTTTTGAGGACTTTTTGAGGACTCATTGAAGTAGCATCATGCATATAGGAGATTAATGATTGCTTGTCTAAAATAGTGATGAGAGTAACTACTCCACTACAAAGCTCTGCTGGTAGATAGCTTGTCAGCTGGACAGGAAGACTAGAAAAAACAAAGATAGCACAGGGCTCTGGTGGGTTTTTATCGCTGTGTTGGCCATCCTGCTTTGCTGCAGAACGAATGGCTGTCACTATCTTCAGCAAAGAAATATTTTTATTAAAAAAAAATTAATCTAATAGCAGTGTATCTAGCCAATGTGAT
Source organism: Semnornis frantzii (assembly GCA_013399775.1). Classification (NCBI taxonomy): domain Eukaryota; kingdom Metazoa; phylum Chordata; class Aves; order Piciformes; family Ramphastidae; genus Semnornis; species Semnornis frantzii. Next base: position 14,075 of record VWYK01085668.1, on the reverse strand, counting down.
TATGTTATGTATGATGTAACTCAGGGAAAGAGAGATGAAAAAAGATGAAATTGATTATAACTGACAAAATTATTTGGTGAAGCTTGAAATTACTGACACGTGGAAACTATAACAAAACTGGATAGAAAATATTTATACAATCTCTAGTGTAGTACAACTTGTTCATAATGACAAATCCAAAGGTAATATTACATTAAATATAGATTAGTTTCTTTCAGCTTTATAAGTGCTGATATTCTCATTTTTCATAAGAGAGAAGAGAGATTAAATACCATATTAAAAGCACACATAGCTGAAAAGGACTGTAATTATATGTAATTTCATAAGAAAATATTTTTATAAATCCTGTATTCATGTTTTATGCTCATCCCAAGTATTTCAGTGGAGAAATATTAGATACTAATTTTGCCATGGCTGCCAAGACACCTCAAGGGTTGTTCTGTAAGATATTTCTAATGAGTCTGGATACAATCTGTGCAGTTCCTCAATGATAATAAATTCTTAATAAGGAGATGCAAAGCTAGAATTTGAGAGAAGATGTTGTTTGGTTGTCAAGCTTTCTAGCCAAGTTTTATAGTCTAAAACCAAGCTGTGTGGCACAGTTGACTTGCTAGAGGGCAGGGATCCATCCAGAGGGACATGGACAGGCTGCAGAGGTGTGCCCAGGCCAACCTCCTGACATTCAACAAGGCCAAGGGTAAGGTCCTGCACCTGGGTAGGTACAATGCCAAGCATAGCTGCAGACTGGGTGGGGAATGGCTGAGAGCAGCCCTGAGGAACAGGACCTTGGGGTCTGGGGTGATGAAAAGCTCCAGATGAGGCTGCAGTGTGAGTGCAGCCCAGACAGCAACTGTGTGCTGGGCTGCAGCAAGAGCAGTGTGGGCAGCAGGGCAAGGGAGGGGATTCTGCCCCTTTGCTCTGCTCTCCTCAGACCCCACCTGCAGTCCTGTGTGCAGTTCTGGAGCCCCCAGCGCAGCAAGAACATGGAATTGTTGGAGCAGGTCCAGAGGAGGCCATGAAGATGCTGAGAGTGCTGCAGCAACTCTGCTGTGAGGACAGGCTACAAGAGTTGGGGCTGTGCAGCCTGAAGAAGAGAAGGCTTCCAGGAGACCTTAGAGTAGCCTTCCAGGATCTGAAGGGGGTCTACAGGAAGGCTGGGGAGGGACTATTGACAAGGTCTTGTAATGCCAGGACAAGGGGCAATGGGTTTGAAGTGTCAGAGGGGAGATTGAAAGTGGATGTTAGGAGGAAGTTGTTTGCAGTGAGGGTGGTGAGACACTGGCACAGGTTGCCCAGGGAGGTTGTGGCTGCTCCCTTCTTGGAAGTGTGCAAGACCAGGTTGGACGAGGCCTTGGGTGACCTGTACTAGTGGGAGGTATCCCTGCTTATGGCAGGGGGTTGGAACTAGATGATCCTTGAGGTCCCTTCCAAGCTTACCATTCTGCGATTCTATGATTCTGAATTTGGTTGTTTGATTAGATTTACTTATCTAGCTGGTTTGTGTACCTATCAAAAAGTGTTTTATTGCTATACCTTGAACCATGGTTGACATTTTGCCATGAAGAATTACACATACACTTCAGAAATATTCCCAAAATTAGAGCTATTTTTGTCAGACCTGCTTGTATGATCACAGTTCGTTTACTTTGCACTTCATTTTTGCTTTGCACCCAAGTATTTCACTGTTACATCAGTTGGGTAATGTTGGTTTCTCACTGAAGGAGTACTTAAATAGCTTTTGTGAGAATTAGATGAGTTTTTATACACAGCTGTCAATTTAGACTATTTTAAAGTGTCTACTAGAATAGGTGATAACTGCTATTTCACTGAAAATATTAATTTAATTTTATTAAAGTTTAGCAGCTCACCAACAACCAAGAGATAATATTGCATTGCATTGCAATATTAATAGTTTTTTTTCTGACAGGATATTGGGGGAGTGTTCTGTTTTTAGGAAATACGACATAATTTTGGACTGTAAACCATTCTTCTGGATGGTGATATTTTGTCCTTATTTCAGGTATCAGTTCATAGTTTCTGTTCTCATTGGCTGCTTATGTTACAGGATTGCATAGTTATCGCTTTTGTACTTTTGATTCAACTCTTTAAGAGAAAATATAGCTAGATAAAATGTAAACAACTGTCTGAAAACCAGGCCTGATAGATAACAACAGCATTAGTTACCTATTTATTGAGAAATATTTACAAAAATCTTTACTTAAAAATAGTAATTTTTTAAGGCTTTACAAAATGGAAGTGAAAACTCTGTCAAACTTGCCACACTTGCTGTGCCTCAAATTGTAATGCTGAGCAAGCACTGATTCATTCCATAGACAGCTACCAGCTTCTCTTACCTAAGACAAAGCCGGAAATTATCTGTGGTGTTCCTCATGGCACTTAAAGGCATCTAAATGGATCCAAGTCTGAAATAGGTTGTGGTTTAGAGCATCTCAACTGCTCTAAAACTGCTCTCATTTGACCAAATGTGCTATTAACGCCCTGTGCTGGTTTGAGGCTAATTGGAATATTTTAATGGAGAAAATTATATTACATGCTGTGAAAAGGAAACAGTGGTGATGTCTGCTTCACTCATAGGCTTGCTGAGATGTATAAGAATAAGTACTCAAAACATAGGTAAGCCACTCAGGCTTGTTGTCTCGGGCTGTCTAGCAGCTTCTGGCTTCTCCTCTCTGCCGATTAATTTCACTAACCACTTTTCCTTCTAACCCCCCTGGCCCATCCTCAAAAATTCACCTTGCATGTAAGGCAAACCATGGGGTAAGGAATAGGTGGTGGGGAGAAGGTGGAAGGGTGGTTTGGAGCCCCTCCTGGGGTCTCTGATTTCTGAGAGGGGAATTGTGTTTCTGTATTCCCTTTAACTTGTATATGTTTGTAACTATTCCTGTCTATTGTGTCTATCTCTGCTTGTACATTGTTCTGAGCTGTAAATAGAGCTTCAGTCCTTAGCTTCCAGCTGGCTGAGTCTAGTCTGGGTCATTTCACCAAGTGTGGGGGGGCAGGGAACTCGAAACCATCACACTCTCCTGTCCCAGACAAAAACTAGAAAACCTTGTGAACCTCAGTTCTTCTCCTGAATTATTTTTTTTCCCCCCACATTTCTTAATGCTGTAATTGAAAACCACCCCAGATTTCTAAATCATACAGAATCTGCCCTAAATGAAGATAAAATCTTGCAGTGATAATTTAAGATAGAATCATAGAATCAGTCAGGGTTGGAAGGGACCACAAGGATCATCCAGTTCCAACCCCCCTGCTATGGGCAGGGACACCCTGCCCTAGATCAGGCTGCCCACAGCCTCATCCAGCCTGACCTTAGACACCTCCAAGGGTGGGGCCTCAACCACCACCCTGGGCAACCCCTGCCAGTCTCTCACCACTCTCATGCTGAACAACTTCCTCCTCACCTCCAGTCTGAATCTCCCCACCTCCAGTCTGAATCTCCCCACCTCCAGCTTTGCTCCATTCCCCCCAGTCCTTTCACTACCTGATAGTCTAAAAAGTCCCTCCCCAGCTTTTTTGTAGCCCCCTCCAGATGCTGGAAGGCCACAAGAAGGTCACCTGGGAGCCTTCTCTTCTCCAGACTGCACAACACCAACTCTTTCAGTCTGTCCTCACAGCAGAGCTGCTTCAGCCCTCTGAGCATCCTCGTGGCCCTTCTCTGGACACACTCCAGCATCTCCACCATCTGTTGTCCCAGGGGCTTCAGAACTGGATGCAGTACTCCAAGTGGGGTCTCACCAGAGCAGAGGGGGAGAATCACCTCGGTCACTCTGCTGGCCACACTGCTCCTGCTGCAGCCCAGACTCTGGTTGCTCCCTGGGATGCAAGTGCACATTGCTGGCTCATGTTGAGCTTCTCATCCATCAGCACCCCCAAGTCCCTCTCCTCAGGGCTGCTCTCCAGCAAGTAATTTGAATCTGGAGCCCAGCTTTTGTTCCACCACTATAGCTGTTTGCCAGCAGGCAGCATCAAATCAGTTAAAGTACCTTTGGCACTGTTTTTGTACTGTAGTCTAAGTAGTATTTCTCATGGAGGTTTTCTCATGGAATCATACTTTTCCCAGTTCTGAGTATTTTGATGTATTTCTTTTGTACATAGAAGTTAAATAGGGTTCTCTTTTGTATAATGTTCTCATAATATTAGAACAGCTGTGACCTGAAGAGCAATTTTTAGTTATGGATTAAAATTAATGAGGCATTTTTAATCTGGTTTGATTTCCAAGTTTCTTACAGACTCCGTCTGTGTTTGCTTACTGTCCCATGTTTTATGCCAGTTTTCCAACCTGTATTTGCTGCAAAAAAAAAATCCATGTTTTATTCTGATAGAAGTAGGTACCTTTGTAGCTAGTATCAGGTCCACGGAGTCCTTTGAAAGTATTGACTCTTGGCCTAAGCAAATGAAAACCAAGAGCATCTAGTGAAGGAGACATATTTCTGGATTCATAAAATCATAGAATGGTAAGGTTGGAAGGGACCTCAAGGATCATCTAGTTCCAACCCCCTGCCATAGGCAGGGATACCTCCCACTAGTACAGGTCACTCAAGGCCTTGTCCAACCTGGCCTTGAACACCTCCAGGGAGGGAGCATCCACAACCTCCCTGGGCAACCTGTGCCAGTGTCTCACCACCCTCACTGCAAACAACTTCCTCCTAACATCAACAATCTCCCCTCTGCCACTTCAAACCCATTGCCCCTTGTCCTGGCATTGCAAGACCTTGTCAATAGTCCCTCTCCAGCCTTCCTGTAAGGCCCCTTCAGATCCTGGAAGGCTACTCTAAGGTCTCCTGGAAGCCTTTCTCTTCTCCAGGCTGCAGAGCCCCAACTCTCTGAGCCTGTCCTCACAGCAGAGCTGCTACAGACCTCTCAGCATCTTCGTGGCCTCCTCTGGACCTGCTCCAACACTTTCATGTTCTTCCTGCGCTGGGGGCTCCAGAACTGCACACAGGACTGCAGGTGGGGTCTGAGGAGAGCAGAGCAAAGGGGCAGAATCCCCTCCCTTGCCCTGCTGCCCACACTGCTCTTGCTGCAGCCCAGCACACACTTGCTGTCTGGGCTGCACTCACACTGCAGCCTCATCTTGGGCTTTTCATCACCCCAGACCCCCAGTTCCTTTTCCTCAGTGCTGCTCTCAGCCATTCCCCACCCAACCTGGACTTGTGCTTGGGATTGTGTCTACCCAGGTGCAGGACCTTACATTTGGCCTTGTCGAATGTCCTGAGGTTGGCCTGGGCACACCTCTGCAGCCTGTCCAGGTGCCTCTGGATGGATCCCTGCCCTCTAGCAAGTCGACTGTGCCACATGGCTTGGTGCCATCTGCACACTTGCTGAGGGTGCACTGATTCCTCTGTCCATGGCACTGACAAAGATGTCAAACAGTACCGGTGCCAGCACTGACCCCTGAGGGAGCCACTTGTCACAGGTCTCCAGGTGGACATTGTGCCCTTGATCACCACTCTCTGTGTGCCACCATCCAGCCAATTATTATAGACAAAGATAATCTGGAAAGTGCTTCTATTTGGGACTCAGTATTCATTCTTAAATAAAGTGTGATTTCACAGAATCGCAGCCTGCCATGGGTTTAGCCAGTCGAATCTGTGGATGTGTATTCAATACCATGCTGATGTTATGCTGGCTTCAAAATGAAAGTACTGGCTGGAGCAAAGTGTGATGGGGCTTATTATCTGGACTCTGTATCATGAGAGACTTCCTGTTTCTGGTTAATGCTTCTGGTTTCAGGTTTTGTGGTGTTGGTATTTTCTGGTGGGCTGGCTGCAGGCTTGGTGTGATGGTGTCAGTTTATTGCAGGCTTCTGCTGGGGCTTCTGCTTTTGCTATACTTCTCTGCAAAACTGACTAAGGTAATTTTACTTTATATTATTTACCTCAATCCAGGGATTTTTTGTGTTACTTTCACTCCCAGTCTGGAGGTTGAGGGTGAACAACACTACACATAGGACATGTGAGAGAAACTGTCTTAACCCAGGACAGGAAAGCACCTCTGAGGGTGGTGTAGTGTAACTTCTCAGAGCATAGTCAGCTAGAGCGAGCTGGCCAGGACTGTGTCGTTAGGAGTATCTCCAAAGATGGAGACTACATCTGTGCAACCTGTTGCAGTGTTTGACCACCCTCATGGTAAAAAAGTGTTTTCTTGTGTTCAGGCAGAATCAAGGTGACACTGGCCTGCTTTTAATTCCCTAGATCCTCCTTCCTCCCCTGAAGTTTGCTTTCTTCTAGTCTTCAGGAGCTCTTCCAATTGCCACAACTTTAATACAATTTGGAGAGTGGCCTTGCCATGGTATCAGCGAGCTCCCTCAGCACTCTTTGCTGCAACCTGTGGGCTGGTGTTCATCTAGTTTATGTTCCTTAAGCTGATCAACCTCTACCTTGATCTACACTTTCCCCCTGGAGCTTCAGATTCCTGAAGGCAGGTCTTCTTTACCAAGGCAAAATACTGAGTACCTTAGCCTTTTCCATATGCTTTGTGACCAAGGCTTACATTCAGTCAACAGCAGGATCACATTTTCCCCTTGTTTTCATTCTGGTGCTTATGTAGAAGCTCTTTTCACCTTCCACTTCATGTAACTCATCTCTAAGTTGCTTTGGCTTTTCTAACCCCACCTCTGGAATCTTAGATTATCCCTGTACTACTTCTGGTTCACACTGATCCAGCTCCCACCTTTTGTGGACTCCCTTTTTGTGTTTGTTGCCAAGAGCTACTTGTTCATCCATGCAGGCTTCTTGCTGCCTTTGTGTGAATTGCAATAGTTCAGGCTGGAGGCAACAAATGAAAGGATTATTGCAACTATTTCCTTATGCAAAGATGTAAGCTTGAGCAGAGATTACAATGGAGAAATAAAGTTAAGATGGAAAAGAAGAAGGGATTTTGAGATATTAGCACAGGAGAATTTGTCATGAAAATATTCTAAAATAATTGAATACAGATACACTAATAATTTATTGTAACCGTAACGCTCTAGAAAGGTACAGGGTCCTATATACAAGATTTAAAAACCGTTTAAAAGATTTACTGTCATTTAAAATGTGATTTAAATTCTTAAGTGAAAATAGCTTGGTTTTATTTCAGCTGAAAGAGCTTCATAATAAAAGTAACCAGTGTGGAGGATGAATGAGTAAGATGTAATGAACCTGAGCTTCTCAGGTTAGCACCGGCTGTCACCTAACCAAATACAGCATACCACTCTGTGATGCAAAGAGAACAGGAAGCTTTAAATTGCTGGAATGCCAGATTTCAGAAAGAAGAGTGGGGCATACATGCTAGGAAATGGTCAGGAAGTCAGTTAAACTTTTTTTGGACAGGGGCTGAGATCTGTTCAATGACATAGCATCATAGAATGGTAAGGTTGGAAGGGATCTCAAAGATCATATAGCTCCAACCCCCTGCCATAGGCAGGGACACCTCCCACTAGTACAGGTCACTCAAGGCCTCATCCAACCTGGCCTTGAACACCTCCAGGGAGATTGTGGAGCACAGAAGTGCCCAATGGGATCTTCGATCACATTGGGTGCTTCTGTGCTCCACAACCTCCCTGGGTATCCTGTGCCAGTGTCTCACCACCCTCACTGTAAACAACTTCCTCCTAACATCCACTTTCAATCTCCCCTCTGACACTTCAAACCCATTGCCCCTTGTCCTGGCATTACAAGACCTTGTCAATAGTCCCTCCCCAGCCTTCCTGTAGGCCCCCTTTCAGATCCTGGAAGGCTACTCTAAGGTCTCCTGGAAGCCTTCTCTTCTCCAAGCTTCAGAGCCCCAACTCTTGTAGCCTGTCCTCAGAGCAGAGCTGCTGCAGCCCTCTCAGCATCTTGGTGGCCTCCTCTGGACCCGCTCCAGCAGTTCCATCTACATGGCAATTCTCAGTGGATACCATAGAACAGACATTATTAATTTTACCACAATAGTAGATAGAGATAAGCAAGGACCAGTACCATGGACAACAGTACTTAGGACTTTTGCAAGTGAGCGGTAGAGGAAAGTATTATAAGAACTAGGATAAAAATGAGAAATAGTCAAGTGAAAACAGGCTATGAAGACAAATAGTTTGTATTTAATACAATGGAGGAGCAGGTGTTAGTGGGAAGAACTTATAAAGAGGGTTACGTGGTGATTCAAAGAGCTTAGGAAGCTGATCCTTGACTTGGAGCAGCTGTGAGTGTGATAAACTGTATTTGCTGAACAAATGAGAAAAAGGCCAGAGAAGTAGAAGGTGCAGTAAAGAAATCTGATGTGATCAGCTCTCAAATGGGAATGTACTTGGCAAAGAGTGGTAAAATCCAAGTCATGGGACAGCAGAAAAGAAAACATTTAGATATGATTCAAATGCAAAGGACTAGGAGACCCAAATTTAAAAAAATAAAAAAATAAAAAAAATCAGCCTTAGGCTAGCACTTGGAGAGGTAAAGGGAGGAGACAAGACTGCTGGCTAGGTAAGAGCTGGCAAATGTTCAGAGGGATAGAGATGTGTTTTGATTTGGTCAAGAGAGCGCAGCATAGCTAAAATAAAGGTAGGTGCTTGGGGGTTTTTGAGAAGTGGTAGCTGCATTGGTTTGCTGGTGACTTTGGAGATAAGGCATGGGAAGTGGATGGAGTTATTAGAAAACAGTCTTGTCAAAAGCATCCTCTTTACTTGAGGCAGGTGTCAGTTCTTGAGTCCATGTGGAGACCATCTTCCTACGAATGTGCCTGGACAATTGATTAGAGAAGTAGGAAATCGGGAGAGGAGGCAGTTGATGTACTGTGTCACCTACAGGATTGGCTTGTGATCTCACTTTACATCAGTTCAAATGACCAAACTGGAAAAGGAGATGAAAGTATTAATATTTTAATAGCCAATCAATCATTCTTGGCACTGGTGGAGGCTAGAAGTGATGAAAGGCAGAATGCAAATCTATACTGCTAAGAGGGGCAGGAAAATTCCTTATTTGTAACCCTCATCATTTGTCAGTTTATCATGGTGGAGGAGAGTATTCTGAGCGACAAGGTTATGGAAAGGTAGGCTTCTGTCTATACACTTCATGAAAAATATGCCACATTTTTTTTTTTTTTAAGATTATAATCAAAGATTAGAAGATGGAGAGGGAGATAGGGGAGTGAGGAGTATGGGGAGGGCATGGACGGAAGTGTGAAAGTGTAGATATAGAATTCACACTTATTTGTTGTCTTCTCTATCCCTTTTATCTCAACAACCTTGCTTTTCACCATGAATAGGTCTGATAGGTGAGGTACCAGGGTGATGTAAGCATATAATTGTCTATCTATATAAAATAAATTAGAAAGCTGAAGGAAAAAGATTGCATTTGGGAGTATATTTTGCATAAAAAGAACAAGACCATGAAATATTTAATTACAAATGTCAGGGAAATCAGCAGATAAAAGGAATATGAAATTATTTTGAAATTGATTTCTATAGCTTCTTCCTCTTCCCTTGCCCAGCTAAAATAAGAAGTGATGCATAGGGAGAGTACTGCCACATGTATCAGTGAAGCATGTGTTAGAGCAGTTTGCAGCCCAAGGGTTGAACATGCTCCTCTTACTGAAAGGTTAAGAGACAACAGAGTGTATTTTTCTTTCCATTACCTAAAGAAAGATTTGTTGTATCTAGGTTGTGCATGAGAGTTTGGCTGCTGATGTATTAGTGGTTTTTTTTTCAGAGAAAATAGTTGAAGTATTTTACATTAAGGAGCAAGAGGAAAATCTATGAGTATGGCATTTTTTTAGGGTGGATATACTATAAGGAAAGAAAGAAACAAAATGCTGTGCATTTATCTTGTTTTTCTTCTCTTTTATAAAACATATTAAGAAAATGCACAGCCCTTAAAACTAAGGACAACTTCCATTAAGTAGTTGCTTCAGATCTGGAAATTTTTAGAATGAGTTGAAATTACCTAAATCCTCTAGGTTTTGTCTTGAGATTACAGAGGTGGGGGTGAGGGTTGTGGGGAGGTGTTACTAGGTGGCAGAGCTCTGTAAATGACATCATTGTATCACCTGCTTTTGGAAATGCAGGTTAGTTCCCTACCACTTCACATTGCCACGTCCTAAAATAACTCTCCAGGCTGTAACAGGCTTTTAGTACTTTCTCTACATTACTTCATTTTCTTTCTAACACCAACCACCTTGCTTTGGACTTTTTTCTGTCAGGTGCAGATTACACATTAGATGTAGTCAAATAACTCTAAGGGCTTGAAGTTTTATATAAATTTTGTTTCACTAAATTAAACTGGAAATTTCTTGCTCTCCTCAGAATCCAAGCCAGGAGAACATCAGCTGTAGGATTCTGTCCTGTGTTATTCTTATTATTCTCTGTCAATAACTTGGCATAGAAATGCCATAGAAAGCAAGAATGGAAACACATTATGAAAGGACTCCTTAAACTGAATCCTCTCCCAGCTTTTATGATGAGGCCCTAGCCTGCTTCTATTCTTGGATGGATCCCTTAGGTGTATTTCCCTATGAAATGAGTATATTCAGGTTAAATTCAAAGCATACAGTGAGCTACCTGGCTGCTGCTGCTTCACAGCACCATAAATGATGTCCAACATCATCTTTTGGATAAACATTACCCCATCACATTTTGTAAGTGTAATAAATCCACAGCCAAATATTTCTTCTTTTCTTCAGAGTGGTAGTGCTCTTAGCTGGATAAGATTGGCTGAATAAGATAATCATATAAAGACATTTTAAAAATTAGTATTTTGAGGATATTTAGAAGTGAAATTATCTTGCTGTGGGAGCAAATATTTTACTGATATTTGTGATGGTTTGGGAGTTACCTGCTCCCCCACAATGAAAATCCCCCAGACTAGACTCAGCTGGCTGGAAGTTAAGGACTGAAGCTCTATTTACAGCTCAGCACAAAGTACAAGCAGAGATAGACACAATAGACAGGAATAGTTACAGACATATACAAGGTAAAGGGAATACAGAAACACAATTCCCCTCCCAGAAATCAGAGTCCCCAGGAGGGGCTCCCAACCACCCTTCCACCTTCTTCCCACCCCTCCACCTTACCCCAGGGTCTGCCTTATGTGCAAGGTGAGTTTGGAGGATGGGCAAAGGGGGTTAGAAACAGAGTGATTAGTTGGGTTACACAGCAGAGAGGCAGCAGACACAGCAGGTCCCAGAGACTCTCCGCCTTATCTGTATTTGCATGCTTGTTTTTATCCATCTGAGCAAGCCTCTGAGTGCAGCAGACATCACCAGTTTTTGCTTTTCACAGCCTATAATCTGTTTTTTTTTTTTTTATTTAAAAATATTCCAGTTAGCCTCAAAGCATCGCAGTATTTCAGTGCAGGACATACCACAGAGGTCTGTTTTCTTGGTTGTCTTATTTCTAAAAGGCTTTGTGCCACCAGCTGCTGCACAGGAAACATGACTTTGACCTGTGTGTAGTGCACAGATACAGTGCCTTCACTAAGGGAAAAAAAACAAACCCCCAAACAAACAAAAAAAAAAACCAACCCCAAATTGAAAATCACCATTAGTATAACACAGAACTAAAAATGCTGTGTTGGATTTGTAGCTCTCCACTGTAGGTAAAAACGATAAACAGATACATCCATTGCCATGGACTCTGATGGGAAGCAGTCCTCTAGACCTTCTCAGGCAAACTGTCCTGCTGAGCATTCTGTATCCCTCTCTTCTGAAGTTTATATAAAGGGTTGATTATTTTTATGTCACTCAGTCCTGCTCAGTAGTTACACTGACATCTGTTAGTGCACATCTCGTGACACCTCTGCTGCTCAGGGCGATTGTATCCTCCTGAAGACACAGCATTGTTTTCCTAAATCAGCAGCAGCTTGTAGGATCCCATCTTGTGCTGCTTTTGCTTTGCCTTTAGTGTGATGGGTATTAGAACATCCATTTCTAATTTAGAATTAATGAATAGTTGTTTTCAGTTTCTTAAAATAAAAGAGCAGCAGGTGACAATCTGTACTGAGCTGTTGCCACTCCATGATGTAGCAGCGTGGGGTTTGCACGGGAGCTGGCCTTGTTTCAGTGATCACATTGCTCTTTTGACACCTCTTCCCATTTACTGTTTTAGAGAGAATGTGCCATAGCAGCAACAGTTTTGAACCCATGTATCAGGGTAAAATCGGTGTGGANCCACCTTCTCCCCACCCCTATACCTTACCCCAAGGTTTGCCTTATGTGTAAGGAGAGTATTGAGCATGGGCCAGGGGGGGTTAGAAGAAAAGTGATTAGTGAGGTGACTCAGCAGAGAGGAGAAGGCCAGAAGCTAGAGAGACCAAGAGTGTCTGTGCCTGAGGGTCTTATCTTTGTTTTATATTCTTTTCTTATCCAAGTGAGCAAGCCTCTGAGTGCAGCAATCACCAGTGTTTGCTTTTTACAGCCTGTAATACAAACTTCTCCATTAAAATATTCCAATTAGCCTCAAACCAGCACACCTAGTTTTGGTAGCAATTAACACTGAGTTGCTAAGAAGAAATAAATGAAAGGATCTTTTTTCTTGGGTAAATAGTTGTGCAAGGCAAATTTGGAGGATGAGCCCGGAGGGTTAGAAGCAGAGTGGTTAGTTAGGTTACTCAGCAGAGAGGAGAGGACCCACTGGCTCCCAGAGAGAGACCGAGAGACTCTCTTATCCATGTTTGTGTTCTTGTTCTTACACACCTCAGCAAGCCTCTGAGTGTAGCAGTCATCAGCAGTGTTTTCCTTCCACAACCTATAATATAATTCTCTCCATTAAAATATTCCAGTTAGCCTCAAACCAGCACACTGGCCATCTCTTTTCCTTAGTCCTCATTTAGACAGATAAAAAACTAGGGAGCACTAGCTGATCTGTCCACATATGTGCTGCTAAAAAGTGGCAGAAGCAATCTTACAAGATTACGAAATATGAATAAATTGATTAATCTCATATTTTCTAAAAGTACCTGATTGGGGAGGAAAAAAGAATTGTATATTTCAGTTGACACACAAGTTTGTTTGCTTTCAAAATTAGTTTTGTTTAAAGATTGCAATTATAAATAGATTTTTTTTTAAATGTATTTTTTGGTTTTACAAGGAGAACATATGGTTCCTTCTTAAATTATACCAACCTATATTAGTTTCAGATCGAAGGTAAGAGAAGGTCATACTGCTGGTATAGAAATACAGTCTCAGTCATTTAAAGTAGTCATGCTTTCTCCTACATACATAGTGAAAGTGCCATGTGAATGATAAATATTTTACCCAAGACCATTGTGATCCTTGCCAGGAATGCAAGACTCTTATCAAGAGCCTTCTTCCAATTATTCAGAAAAAAACCCCAGGGTCTAGGGTTGAAATGCCTCTTTTAGCAGCCTGTAACTGCAGTATCAGGACAACTGGTTCAGCAATTCACACCTGCTTTACAGGTTTTTTTCTGCTGTTCAGCAGCTGTAAAGTAGACACATTCAGAGTTTCAAAGGTCATAATTTTCATTTGCATTTTCTTGAGAGCCTATTTGCTGATAAGTAGTGCAGGATTTAATGAGGAAATCTCTCTTCCTTTTGGTTGATGGAATATGCTTGTAGGGAACCTTTGTGGTCCACTCAGTCCCCAGGGAATTTGCTGAGACAGTTTTTCCTGACAGTGATTCAGGATACTTCTCAGGTTCTGTTTCCCTAATGTGCCACAGATACATCTTTATATGTTTTACTTAATCTCTTTAGCCTTGATCTGCAGAGTTAAAAATGTTATGTGTATTTTTACAACTTAGACCATTGCAGGGTGCAGGTCTGTGTGTGTGTGAGTGTACCACATACTGGGGTAGTGTTTCCTGAGCCATAAAGTCCAGTCCTGTTTGTGCCACTGACTGTGAGTGTGCCATAAATTTAATTTTAGTTGCAATGCAATCAATTTGGTTACTGTCCTTGTGTTAAGACTGCTAATGCCAGTGCACCAGAAATATTTTTTTTTGGTTAATAGTTGTGGCAGAAGTTGTATGGTAGGGGTTTCATATATCTAAGCCCAACTGCTTGCTATTGATGAAAAGTGTTACATAAATCCTAATGTTCTTTTCACAGGCATTTTTAACTAGCAGATGCTTATTCCAT